>JANTQI010000127.1:548-84759 GCA_032988985.1 Emmonsiellopsis sp. PD_5
GTTTTTTATTTTTTTTCTTTTTTCCTCGATTATTCCCCCTGTTCAGTAATGTTAAATACTTTTTTTTTTTTTAAATTCCCCCCCTTTTTTCCCTCCCTTTTTTTTTTTTTTTTTTTTTGTTTTAGAGAACCGCATATCTAAAAAAAAAAGGATCCTGGTATGCTTCTTGAATTCTACTATTAAGTGACAAAATTACGAAAAAAAGTGAGTTGTAAGATCCAAAACAGCTAACAGAGAGAGAGAGGGAGAGATATAAACTCCTCGGCGTCAGAAACACGCTCCAATGGCTGACCAGAAAAACGATCGGAACTCCGTGTCCTCAGCAGACTACAATAACCCTGCCACCGGCGAAGCAATTCAGGTGGACGTAAAGTCCCTCAGGCAACTTACTTCCTCAGCCAACGCGGCCAAGGAAAACAGAAAAAAGGATACGCTCAAGTCCCTGGATGAGGCAATGACGAGGGCGGTAGCGGAGGGCATCGTAACCCAGAAAAAGGAATCGGCGGACGAAATCCAAGGAAACGATTCGAGATAATAATGAAAAGAAACGGAGAAGGGGGATGTCTGGGGGGGGAAGAGGAGAAAAGAGGGTATAAAAGGCCAAGGGTATATTTTAAGAAACATTTCCATTCCCACTCCCTCCTGCATCCGGTGGAACATTTCCTTCTTCATCTTCATCTTCACCAAACTCTTTCCGAAGTTTCCTATCATAAACTTCTTTATCAGCGACTTTTTGTCTAACGATAGAGTCTGCGCCTCGTGTCCAGTATCGATGGGTGATGAGATAAAATTGGCCCTCGTTAGCGTGCCCCAGTGCGTACAGCGGTTGGATCCTGTCGTAAAATAGCGTGTTGAGGCCTGTGGGACTCCGCAATGCAAGGATGTACCAAAACGCCCCACGATCCCAGGTCTTCTTCATGACGGTCGAAAGCCGCAGCCGCGCACACATATTCTCATTCTCATTCTCATGCCTATGCACGCTTTCCTCTTTCTTTTGTTCCACGCGTATTTTCGTATCTCCTCCTCCTCCTTCTTCTTCTCTTTCTTCCTCTTCCAGAATTTCCGTAAACTCTTCCCGCAACTCGTTGTATCTAGTGGCGTCTATCACGTCACATTGTTCGTTTGTTAGCCAAGATGGTGGCTGCATAAATTCCAGGGGCAGTGACGCAGCCCACTCCAGATCAATCAGGAATTTGATATTCCAGTATTCATCGACGAAGATATTGCTTGCATGTAGATCAGTCAACATGTAAATAAAAGGCCCGTGGTTCAAATCACAATCGAAAAACTCATGGGCCACGGTCCGCATCATGGCCAGAGCTGACATCTGACCAGCACAATCGGCTATATTGTTGACCGCGTTTGGCTGGTGGCGTAAGCGGGTATCATGCATCGATAAGAGTCGGTTGACGTAGGAGTCGACCCCGTGAAAGGTTTGTTGCCGCGGTATAACGTTGTCGAGCGGGATGTGTTCGTTTTCTAGCACTTGTAATTCAACTGTGAGAGGTCGATTTTCCAGGCATAGAATCCCATCGTCGTCTATGATAAAAGATCCAATCTTGGGTAGCGGCTTGCGGCTGAGAGTTACCATGATCTTAGAAAGATTCCGGAAAAAGTTGGTGCGTAGTGATTTGTCAGTGTACTTCTCCGACCATGTGTTTGAGAGCATCTCCCCCTGGCTCTCATCGATAAAATCCAGTAGCAAATAGGGGCCCAGTTCGTTTTTCGGATCAAACTTTGCGGGATGCGGGACTAATGGCGAGGGAAGCGGGAGCTGGAGCAGAGACCGAGCCCAGTAACGCAACTTCTGCCATAGTCTTGCGGAGAGAGAAAGGTGCTGCAAAGTAGTAAACTGTAATGTATTCCTTTAGCATAAGAGACTGGCAGATGAAGATTTCATTCAAAAGAAGGAGAATTAAAAAAAAAAAAAGGAAAAGTTGGGGGGATTAAGAAGTAGACATTTCCTCACCCGCTGCCCACCGGCCAATGCAAAACCGTACATGTGCGGCATGGGAATCGAGGGACACTCTCGACCAAGCCATGCATACGCACCGGCTTCGCAACGGACCTTCTCATCTGCATTCCCAGGTCGAAATTGCTCGCCGACGCGATGCTGGAGCGGAAAACGCATAAGGACGCGTCGTCGTCGCGTATCGCGGCTATCAATGGTAACAGGGACACACAGGTTGAAGCTGCCTCGCATCCAGTCCTTCACGTCCGCAGCCTGGCAGCGGGAGGACGATGAGAGGCCCATATGATGGGCCACGGCGCTTTCAATCAAACCACGCCGGCGGTGGATGTAGGTGAAGAACTCGCACTGCTTGTCCCAGTAGGCAAGCTTGTGCAGGATGTTCTCTTCCTTGCTTGCAACCTGGGAATAGGTGACCTCTTCTCGGAGGAGACGGCGTTTCACCGGCATGGTTTATATAGTCGGCAGCCCCTGGATATTATATTCGAGGATATTTGACATCGTCCTGATGTTTCTTTCTTTCGTTCTGCAGGATTTTGCCAGCCATCCACGTGACTCAGGGGTCACTTTTATTACTTCATATTTTTATAATATTTATACCCCAACAGAGTGGCTACTAATATATATAAGACCAATTCATACTATCCGTAATGTTAACTCGATGCATGAGCTGGGTTGCGGTACACCGCTAGAGAATGGCCCGTGGTTCGAATACACCTACATAGTGGTTAACTACATACTAGTAGAAGGTCCTCCATGACAGCAATATCAGAACCAGTTAAAGATGATAGGGTTGATTGTACCGATCATCAGATCATGGCCTCATGGATCAATCCAAGAGATATTATTAGGATTTATAGCAAAGAGATGTATAGCGCTTGAGATGTGTAGATAGCTATACTGTGATGGCTTGAGGTAACTAGCTGGATGCGCAGACACCACAAAGAAATTGAAAGCTGGCCAAATGCTTGATATACGCAGTGCAGTGCCAAAGGGAGAAACCTGTCATGTAGTTAATATATTTGGATATATAACCGCATAAAAATATAGATCGATACCTAGGTATAGAGTCGGCAATCTCCGTGCTCCGTCACCAAGTCCACAGCCAATAAAAAACCAAACAAAAAAAGTGAAGCCCACTCGCGCCCGCCAAACTCAATCGAACAAAGTCGAAAAAAATAAGAGGTGCGCCATCACAAAGAAAGTCCAACTCTCACCTCTGTATTTATCTTCCTTTCTCATTGCATTCTCTGCCTCCAGACTCCCACTCTGCATCTCCTATCCCAACTAAACCCTAGCTAGTTAGCATTCTCCTAGTGAGTAATCCCGCAAACCACCAAGAAGCCCTCCAGAACGACTGCGAAGACCACAATGCTAACCAGGCCTTTCCCCGCCCCGTCGCAGGTTCTGAATCCGAGCGAAACTACACTCGTCTTTTCCTTCGCGGCGTGAGGCTACTACTGTATCTATCTGCTTCGGCGCAAACAGCCTAGTTAAATAGCGGGGACAACTGCACTTTTTTTTGCTTTTTTTCCTCCTTCTACTCTCCCTCTTTCATTTCGAAGGCTGTCTGTTTCTATATACGCAAAACCGGCAAAATGGTGGAAAAGGTCTATGTCACATATAACCAGGTACGTCGGAATTTACCTACGGGAGGGAATGGGAAATAGTTGTTTTGTGTGCCCTGTCGTGTCTGTGGTGATGGCTGCACTTTTTTTTCTTTTTTTTCATTCTGTGCTGCAACCCCGCCAAATGCGCCCCTCCATGGGATAACAAGAACGAAATTCCCCTTCCCGCGCCAAATACACAGATGGGAATAGACGAATAACCCGCTGCTCTAACAGGTGCACAAACTGTGCCAAAAATCCGCCGACCGCATCCTCAATGACTTCCAACCTCACCTCATGATCGCCATCGGCGGCGGCGGCTACATCCCCGCCAGAATGCTCCGGTACGCCTCTCCTCCTCTCCTCACCGCATCTATCCCTCACCGCCCCCCGAAAAACTAACTAACACCCTCCAGATCCTTCCTCAAGCAGCCCGGCGGCGCCAACATCCCCATCCAAGCCATCGGCCTCTCCCTGTACGAGAACCTGGGCAAGGACGGTCCCGTCGAGGAGCCGGGAACAAAAGTCACCCGCACACAATGGCTCGATCTCAGCTCGCTGGAAATGGCCAATCTGATCGGGAAGAACGTGCTGATTGTCGACGAGGTGGATGATACGCGGACGACGCTGGAGTATGCGGTGCGCGAGCTGCAGAAGGACGTGCTGCAGGCGCAGCAGCAGTTGGGGAGGGAGGGGGAGAAGACGACGTTTTCGGTGTTTGTGTTGCATGTGAGTTTTTTTTTGTTATTCGGGGGGAATAGAGGGATAAGTTAGTTGGGTAGATGCTAACCACCAACTTTGCATCCGCAGAACAAGAACAAAGATAAAAAAGGAACCCTCCCAGCCGACATGCTCGAGAACGGCCGCTATCTCGCCGCTGTCACCACCGGTGACGTCTGGATCTGCTACCCATGGGAAGCCAAGTACGTTCGGAATTCCTATCCCTATGCCTATCCCTATCCCTAGCTAGACATCTCTTCCCCCTCTTTTTGTTCATCTCATCCGCCCCGTCACACAATCCAAACCCGCACCCATGGCTCCGGGCGTCGTACAGAGAGTCTGTGCTGCGGTGTGCAACTGTGATCTTGCAGATGCAGTTAGCTCAACGACATGCATATATAATGCATATCTGCAAGCAAGCAAGCACCGCATAGGCGAGGCGTCCTTGCGACCCCGGCGCCTAATCTAATCCCCATCCCATCCAATCCGGTCCCCCAGCCGCAGCTTAATAAAATATAAGTGGAGAACCATATAGCTAACAACGTGTGTTGTACAGGGATATCGACGAACATGATAACCTCGCTGCTGAGCATCCTTTGGAATAGAGTTGACATCGCGTCCATTAGCTGTCGTTTTTATTAATAATTGCATTTTTCCTTGTTTTTACTTTTTTTTGTTATAAAGAAAAAGAAAATGGGAGGGGGGTTTTGGTTTTTTGGTTTTGTTTTAAATGGTAGATTGATAGAATGAATTGAAATGAATTAAATGAAAAGAATATATTAAGGGGGAGAGAAAAGAGGGTGAGAGAGAGTAGTGAGAATGGAATGAAAAGGGGATAAAGGAGTACATTACATACATAGAAGGAGAGAAAGTAAATAAATGAAAAGAGAGGGCAGAGGAAGAATAGAGTAAGGCTTTATTTTATGCCATGAGTTTCTTCTCTATCTACCTTGCTCTGCTCTGCTCTGCTCTGCTCTGGTATGTTCATTCTCATTCCTCTCTCTCTCTCTCTAGGTCCTTTCTTCTGTTCTTACTCTGTGAGAATTGAATGAACAGCTTACATGTCAAGGGAACCTTGAAAGGGAAGGGGGATATAAATAAATATATATATCTACGTAAGTTAAATGAACCGATGAGTTGGGGATATGAATAGATGGAATGGATGGGTATATAAACTAGGTATTTCTAACTAACATAACCTACAAGGACCGCCGTGGCAGCGCGTGGGTAGGTTTATAAAAAGAGAAGAAAAATTAATATAAATAAATAAAAACAAAGACAAGGAGACGAAACGTCAAGTTAATCTGCTTCTCCCTCTCACACTCTCTGCTCTCTATGTATGTATGTAGCTGATTGCAATCATGCCACAGCACCCCGTTCCCTTCCTTGATTCGTGTTAGATGCAGAAGGGCGGACGACTTCCTAAGGAAGAGAGGAGGTGGGTAGGATAGGATAGAAGATGAGAGGAGAACATGGGAAGCAGGACAGTTGGTGTTCGACCAAACCAAACCGAACCAACCCCATCCATCCATCCATCCACCCATCGCATACGGATATATCCCATCCCATCCCATCCCAATCCCATCCCAATCCCATCCCCATCCCCATCCACCTCCCCAACCAACCAACCAGCCAACCCACCCCCTTCCTTAATTACTTAACCCCCCATTCCCTCCTTAATCAACATCCACCCCCCCCTCCCTCAACTCCTTCTTCGCCATGACAATCTCTGCCTGCAGCGCCTTCTCCGCCTCCGGCACGTCGTTGAACGTGTACACGCCCCAGCCGAGCCGGAAGAGGAGGTAGCTGGCTAGGACCATTAGGGAGTAGAAGGGGAGCTGTAAAGGTAAGTTAGTGGGGGGTCGTTAATTTTGGGGGGGGGTGGTATGGGGTATGGTATGAAGGGGGTTGTTGTTGTAGAGGGTGGGGGTGTACGTACGACGGGTATTATTTCATCTTGCACGGTGGCGTTTAGTGGGATGAGGCGGAGGTAGAGGGCGAGGTAGAGCTGTAAGTGTTCAAAGGATTAGCTGGCTGGTTGCTGGGTGTGTTGTTGTTCGGCTGGTTGTCGTGGGGTGGGGGGTTCGGGAGGGGAAATGCCAGTGTTAATACATACCGAAGTAATGAGTAGGATGATAGAGAGTGACTGTTGAGCGCGCGTCATTTTGTGAGGCTCGTTATGTATATATGTATATGGCGGAGGCGGAGGCGGAGAGGAGGACAGGGGCCCGTGGATTTGTTTGTTTGTCTTGCGTCGTTGGTGGACGGCAAATGAGTGATGGGAATTTCTATTAACCGGACTAGCTGCGCAAAGCGGGAAACTGTCCAGAATCGTCTTGTAGAGGGTTAATTGAGATGTGGGGTTTGTATAGATCAAGCTTCTCTCTTTTGGAATGATGCTTTTTGGATAGGTGTTGACAGCGATGAATGTCCGGAAACACGTGACTTAATCGATAAGATCATGTGCTCTACGCGTCTATTTGGCGTCTATTTGGCGTCTATTTGGCGCGTCAGGAGAACAACTTCGAGGGCTTTTCGTGTCAAGATTTATGTTTGATATTTGGTGAATGGATCGGTTAAAGGGTGATCATTTTATTCAGATCTTGGGGGCAGAACTACGCCATATCCATTGGCCACTTGATATGCGCCATGAAATCGTCTGGAAAGCCGCATGAAAAGCCAAAGCCATGACAGCTAAACTATGATCGTCCCAACATTCTCCTCTATGCATCGCCAAAGATGAGGATGGCGGTTAGATAAATGATATGCATACAATGCCAGTTCGGATTTTCCGGCTCCATCGACTTCGACTTCGGCGTCGATTTTCCCCAACCTTTTCCTGCGCTCTCCGCCCAGCCAAAATACCCTATCTAGGATAACCGACAGCCTGATTTTCCTCTTGACGTCGGACGCTAGCTGCGTTCCAGATCTTCGATGGCTTATTGTACTAGAATATATTCTGCTGGAATAGTCCACCAAGTCGTTGGCGGTTCTAACCTATTCGACTCTTTTGATACCCTTTACTGAGAGAATACCCCACCAAGGTGGCTGCTGAAAAAATTCGCCTTCTTTCGTCGGAACACTTCCGCAGACAACAATAGATAGCACGGAGGACATCGCGAGCAAAGGACAAAAAGCCCCCTCCCGCGTTCATTTCGGCCTCTACTACTCCCATTGAGAACACCGCTTTTATTTGGTTTTTCGAAAGAAACGAGAAGAAAAAGAGAAAAGGGGGGAAAATATCTCCGGCGTTCCTGATGTCCTCATGAATTTGCCTCATCGGCAGCCTCCCATCTAAAGATTCGTGCCGAATATTGAGCTACTATTCCGTCTCGGGGTTATGCCGATAGACCCCACCTCTCGGTTCAATGCTTGGTGTGGAGCCTGGATGGGTTCGGAGTTTTTGCGCCGACTGCATTTCGATGAGAACTTCATCCGATTTACTCCAACAGGCACACAAAAGAGAAAGTAGACGCTGATTGTATTATTAGATGTTACGATTACTCACCTTCGATTTCACAGTCGCGATTTTGCGCTGGAAAGCTACTTGCAATCCTGTCTCCAGCATAATTTGCCAGTCCCGAGATTCGGTGATTCGGACATTTCCTTTCTGAGACTAGCGAAGGGTCTGTGCCACGCTGGGGCATTCTTGGGGCGATGCTCCCCCATACTCCGTACTCTGGTGGGATGTGCCTGGCTTTCAACCCATGGAAAGAAATCAGAACCCACCAGCCGAACTGGCTTCGTGATATCTCACGGAGCTATGCCGTAGTGACATGGCCGAGTTCGGCTCTGGGTGGAGCTTTGATGTGCTGGTAAACCAACCACATCCGTACCCGCATTTCGAGGTCCTTCGGCCGAATTGATACTATACCTGACTTGATAAGACCCGCTGGCCCAGACGGAAGCTGTCCTTGAGGGGTAACCATGAGCTGGTCTCTTATAGCGGGGGAACTGCCCCAACCGCTTTCCGGGGAAGCTCTGTTCTCTTCTACATATGATACATTGGCGATTTCAACGCAGAGTGCGATATCAAATACAAACCGATAAGCAGACTATCATCACAATTCATACCATATGGATCAAAAATTGAATTACCGCTCTCCAGAGCCCAGCTCTCCGCCGAAGGAAGCTTCACCAAAACGCAGCGCTGAAGCCGCTGGCTTAGGAGCCCCAGATGCAAAATTGAACCGGAAAAGGGCCGCAAAGGCGTGTCGGTCATGCCGGTCACGCAAAGTTCGATGCAGCGTCAGCGAGCATGGAATTCCGTGTTACAACTGCAAGTTGGATGAGCTCGAATGTGTGGTCCCTGAGCGCAAAAGGCCAACTCGGACTGCAAAGAGACAGTGAGTTTCCACTATTTACTTGAAGTCTGATAACGGCTAATCGGGGATTTTAATTTTAATTCGTAGGCGCTCTCTCGGGGCTGTTATATCGGAGGCCGTTCTGCGCATGGACAGAACTTCGTCTGATCCCGGGGATTCTCCCGGGGAGAGTACACAAGCCGCGAGCCAATTTGGCTGGGACAAGTCCATGCGAAGCCCTTACGACACGGATGTTTTTGCGGCTTCTTCGCCATCGTCCTTGCAACATAGCGGACCCGAAGAAAATGCCCCTTGTGAGGGGGAAGCCCAAGGAACAACCGACCTCCCGCCCTGCGACGACGAATTGGCACGATGGTTCGGTGTCATGCCGCCTCGAATTGTAGATAAGATGTTCAACTACCTCAAAGCCCTCGATCAACATGCGCGCCCCGAATCTACATGTCGTGCACCAGGTTCAGCGCAGAGTAACGGCAAAGTCCGCCTAGCCCCCAAACGCAAAAGTCAAGATTCAACCGCCCCAAAACCGTCATACCGTGCCATCACCCCACGACCACCAGAATACGCTCAACAACTCCTACCCTCTTCATCACAAGCCTCGTCACCTCGTCAACCCCAATCACCTCTCCCTCTCTCTCAGACATCACAAAATGAACCATCTATCCTCCAACAGCTACGAGACGACTACACCGCCGCCAGCGAACGAGTCCACGCCCTCGAAAATGCCATCCAAACCGTTAACAGCCAATTCACCAAACACGTGCATCCCCCCTCCGGCGCCATATATACACCCACCAGCACAGGATCCCCCCTCGACACTCACACCCACTCCCAGCCCTTCAATCCGAACAACAACTCCGCCCTCACCCCACCCCCAGAAACCCAACCCTCCTTCGTGATGAGCATGCAAACGCTACAGCAGCTCGAGGCTTTACTCGCAAGCGTACATCGAGGGTCAGACGCGCGGATACCGTTGAAGCTAGCTAGTGCCGCAAAGGGAGCTCATGAGATGGCAGAGGCGGGAAGTAGGGATGGAAATGGAAATGGCAAGCGGGAAGATGAGTTTCAGGCTACGTTTGATTCTCTGATTGATTTTGGACCTGGGAGTGAGGCGATGTTTCAGGGGTTTAACTATGATTTTGTCTAAGACGGTTTTGGGGGGGAGGGGGGTTATCTAGTCTGGTGGATGTGGATGGATGGGTTTTATTGGGATTCGGGATATACCACGGCGCGATGTGTTTTCTTTTTTTGTTTGTTCTATATATTTGGGGGGACTGGTAGTGTGGTCTGTTTTCACGGCGGTATTTAGAAAATAGATTTTTCAGTGACTACCTTTATTTATGTATGAGGTTGAGGAGAGAGGATAGATATATTTTCCATGCAAGTTTGTCTGTCTCTCCCCAGTTGATCCTCCAACCATCTGTAGCAGACTACTCCGTACATAGTTAATCACTCGAACTCGCCACGAGCCGTGAAGTAGTATAGAAAAACAATAATTAAAAGTCCCCCAAAAAAATACGAAATACAAAAAGCACACCATCCACAATCCGAGTTCGGCGTTTTTCGGCGCCCTTCCTGTCTAACTGGCTGGGCAGCTAATGACTAGTTACTGTGCCGAAAGCTAAAATCTTTTGTCTTCTTGGCGGCAACTTTTCCATTCGGCATTCCTATGCGCGTGTGGAGCCGTGGACCGTTGGAAATCTCGGGTTTTTGTTTGTTGCTTGCAATATGGGTGGCATTTTGTTTTAGGGGGTGGGGGGGGGGGGTGTGATTCATAGAACTATTTGCATCTGATGGCGGATATGCTTTGTGGGTTATATTTAGGGAATATGCAATGCCGCAATGCTGCACAAGAGGGGGAATAAACGTTCCCATTCTTGTGAGGTTGGTTGGGACTGGAATTGGAGTTGGGAGTTTAGGGTTGACGACGCGTGGGATAGTTATATTTTTGTGAAAATGATGGGTTAGATGGGTTCTGTTTTGTCCCGACTGGAGGGAGATACTGGGGTGGGGGTATGTCTGGGGTGCAGGCATAACTGTCTTGTCAAGTGTAGGTAGGATGATAGGAATAGCAATCTTACTTCCAGTAATTATTGAAGCATTCAGTTAAAGTGAATCATCTTTGCACCAGCACTGCTATGGACGCTTCTGAGCTTGAAAATATGTGTTCCAGTTGACGCTTCGTGGACCTGGGCTCCATATATGATGATAGGAAGAAGCCAATGGTGCTCTCATACCTCCCTCACTTCCAGGACATTTCCATGGAGTGTCCAGAAACAGAGTTCCCGTGCTCCATCAACAACTTCTGGATAGCCTCAGACCCCGATGATATTGCTGCATCTAGCGCAGTCCCGTAGATTCCGGCAGGATAATATACATCGGCTCCCGCATCCAACAAAATGCGTACAACCTGCTCATGCCCCTTGGCAGCAGCAATCTGCAACGCCGTGGGGGCCCGACATATCGGGCTATCAGCAGGGGCTTCCTGATCAGTTAACAGCGCGTCGATCTCCACAGAGTCTACCAAGGAGCCTTCTGCAAAATCTGCCGTTGTGTTCGGATCCGCTCCAGCATACAGAAGCAGCTTGACAATCTCGGTGAACCCGCAGGATACGGCGGTGATATTTAGCATCCCGGGCTTGACATCGCGATCAAGTAGGTACTGAACGTGTTCGGTTTTGTTGGCCGCTGCAGATTCCTGCAGAGCAACGGTGGCAAGCGAGTCATCCGCATAGTCCAGTAATGTTTGCAAAAATGAAAGTGAGGCGGTTCGGACGGCTTTTTGAATGTGGTCTTCTTCAATTATGGCATCGTGTTCAAGGAGTAACAAGGTGACTTGTTCTTTGTCTAGTATTGCGCAGAGTAGTGGTGTTAATCCATCTTCGTCGGAAGCATTTACGTCCGCGCCTCTCTCGATGAGCATGCGAACTGTTTCTATCGAACAAGACATGATGGCGACATTCAGTGGTAGTACTGGCAGACAATCACTGTAGTTATCTTCATAGCCGAAGCCAGGGTCGGCACCATGATCCAGCAGTAAAACAGCCATTTCTGTATTGTCTTTTCTGAGTGCCTCTACAAGAGGGATTTCAGAAGCATCGGCCTGGTCCACCGGCACACCTTCGCCTAGAAGAGTCTTTACTAGTGGTATCAAGTTCTCCCTCGCAGCATGACAGAGGAGTGGAAACTCGAACTCCCTCTCGGGCCCATACTCATAGATCGAATCCATTTTCCTCAAATGGGCGCCATGAGAGAGGAGACGTACGGCGATGTCCGTCCGGCGTGTTTGGGCCGCCCAATCCATGGGAGTACTCGGGAACCCCAATTTATCATCAAAGTTTGGGTTGGCACCGGCTGCTAACAACAGCTCCACGCAGGACTTGAATTCACACGCGACCGACCTGGTGAGCCACGAACCCAGGAGATCAGGACGTTCAACATCGCGGGCGACATTCTGATTATGACCATCTTCTGCTTTCTCGATTTGATTTTTATGGTTTTGAATCGAGTACTCCAGGATTGGAAGCATAAGGGCTTCGCCGAGCAATGCAAAAATTGCTACTGTGGGATCCTCTTTGCGAAGACGGTCCCAGATGAAGGCATTCCATTCCTCTGACCAAACAATTAAGACGAGGCATGCGTAGGATGGAGTAAAAGGAAGACATACTGGAGACTAAAAGGCAATTTTTGATGCCCTCTGCCCAAACGGCTCCGGGTTTGTTATCCGGGTCGGCTATCTCACGGCAGATGAGAAATTTAATTTCTTGCGGAAGATTCTGCCAGGCCATTGTTCTGATTGATTGAAGGGAGGGGGGGAAACTGGGCTCGGGGAGAATGTGCTTCTTGGGTTTGACTCGGGAAGAATGAGATAGGCAGCCGGGGGGGTTTCAGCCCCAGAGCGGCTGGAGCGGGGTACAAGGAAGCCATAGTTACTAGCCACAAGTGGCGTCGGGGAGACGGATGATAATAACTACTAGTCAGGGGGAAGAATGGAAATTTGATGTTTAAGCTAGAGATAGGGGGGGCTGGAGAGTTCAGCGCCAGGCAGTCAGCCGCAAGCCGGCAGCCGCAAGCGGGCCAAGCGCCGGCCCTTTATTAGTTAACTAGCCGCGCAAGCCCTAACCCTTCCCAAAACGGATAGTCGGCGCTTGTGTACATACATGGCAACCTCAACCTCACATCTCCTTGCCCTCCTCCAACTCACGGCTCCTTGATATCTGTCTGGAGTCTTCCAATTGTGCCCTCTTGTCTTCCTTTTCTTGACGCTCTCTTCAGCTCTCCCTCCTAAACCTCCACAAGCGCTGTCGATGCTCGTCTAGCCAGTGGGTTTGCCAATTAACCGCCCCACCAGCTGGATGCCTAGTGTTTGACGCTCGAGAATTCAGCTGAACTGTCCCTGTCTGTCTGCCGGATTGCATCCCGGAATCACGCTTAGCGCCTGCTTAGTGCTGGACTACAGCCTTTCTGCTGGAACGCACTCTGACTTGACTCTGTTTTGCCTGGGTGTTGACTCTATAGAGTCTGTCCTGCCTCCTCGACCCTTCTCCTGTCATCAAGCCACAACGGCAGTTGCAATTTTAGGTTTTGGCCCCAATTTGTGGCTAGTGATTTCCAGCCTCAACTGGAGACTGTTTCTACTCTGGAGTCTGGAGTCATCTTCAATCTGGGGAGGGGTTTGACAATTCCACCCGGGTGTCCTCAGCCAGGCAGCGATACCCTTCTCTTGTATCAAATTTCCTCAAAAGCAAAAAAGATATGGATAATCTAAAAGATATATCAATGGCCTCCGAGCACTCGCCGGAGGCCCATGAACCCTCTGCAGCAGACAATCCTGCCCCTCCATCTCTATCAAAAGAGGAACAAGAAGAACAGGTTCAAGTATCCTCCACTGCCCACCCCCCTGATACTCTTTCAGAGGCCCCTGTCCCTCCATCTGCTCCAGCTAGAGACGGACCAAAATTGCCAAAGGAGGAGGAAGAGGGGATGTTCCGTACTCTGCAAGCCATATTCCAGAGTGCTGAAGAGGATGAGGGAAGCTTCAGTGTTAAGGGGCTGCTGGCTTCGCTTGAAGCAGGAGACGAAGATGCTCGCCGGGGGAAGCAGAATATGGGCACCCTCAAAGGGGTGAGGGCAACTCTCGATCGTCTCTGGAGTAGTGGGTCGGATTACATGGCACAAGTCGCGGAGGTGTTGGCGAATGGAAGTCGAGATCGTACGTCTATTAATCCATCCCGATCGAGCCTGTTGGATAGAGGAAGAGTTGGGCTAACTCGACACCAAAAGCTGCTTGGCGGGTTCCGTATGGTCAGTGTGGTATATTGGAGTTTTTTCTCCAGGTTATTGCGACAGACGATGTGGACGACGATGTATTGCTGCATTCTTTGCGGTTAATTGGGAACTCATGTGCGGATACGAGTGCGTGATGGGTCTAGATTATACTCCTAAGACATTGGCTGTGCTAACTGGAGAGACAGATGAGAACCGGCAGCTGGTTGTTGACAAGAATTACACGTTCTCAATAATCAAGCTTTTCCGGAATCTTGCTGTGATGCATGTTGCTATCCCTGTCATATACAATATTTGCGCTGATTTTGGTTAGTTTTAGTTATCAGTCGCACCTAAAATTTACGCCTCTAACCTGCCATTGACAGAACCTGCACAAGCACAAGCTGCGGCAAATGGAATCGGGTACAGCCTACTCTATCTCCTTGCGAACGACTTGGTCGAGGGAAATGCGCTCAAGTCTTATACCTATGAACTACTAGAGGCAGCAAGTGACCAAGGTTTTACCCCTTTTTTATACCCATGAAGGAATAGAAACTAAGAAGTTTAACACAAGGAATCGAGCGATCCCCAGATGCCGCCCTTCCCTTGATAGTCAAGTTGGCAACCGATCCGGAAATAGAATTTGCTCATTTTTCAAGCGCCGCAAGCTCCCTCGCTTCATACCTCCAAAATGAACGCTTCCAACAATTATGCGTCATTCGCCGGCTTGTCGAAGGAGTAACATCAGTTCTTCGCCAGTCATATGATGTTCAACCGGACGACTTTTCCTCGGAAGACAATCAAATACTCGAACAACTTCGACTCAAGCTTAACCAAACACTGTCCGACATTTCTGCTCTTCCGCTATTCTCTAAAGCCTACCCCCTCAACTGCGAGCTTTCCGAGACACTTCGGTCATGGCTTGCGAGACCTGAAGACCAATTACAAATATGTGCATGCGTCATGCTTGGAAATCTCGCCCGCGAAGATGAAATTTGCGAATCAATGGTGCAAAACTTCCAAGTCCATGTCCCTCTAATCTCAATTCTCAACCGTGGCGCCCAAGGTGCCGTCCTACACGCCGTTCTCGGCTTTCTCAAGAATCTTGCCATCGCAAGCGGCAACAAAGAATATCTAGGCTCAGCCGGGATAATCAAAGCCGTGTCTCCCCTTTGGGCTCTCGAAACCGTGCCTCAAGTCCAGTTCGCCGCTGCCAGCCTGACCCGGCAAGTAATTGTCTCCTCATTCAACAACATCTCCCTCCTACTTGAACCACTCTCACTCGACCCTGACTCGCCCGCAAACTCCCGTACCTACCTTTCCCTCCTCCTTTCCCTCGAACTAAAAACCGACTCAACACCCATAAAAACAGAAATCGGCCGTACTATTGCGGCAATTGTCCGCTCCATAAACCAGCGCCTGCAAGAGGACAGTGCCATCGCGACCGAAGTCTCAAATCTCTC
The DNA here is from genome assembly GCA_032988985.1 of Emmonsiellopsis sp. PD_5. Taxonomy (NCBI): domain Eukaryota; kingdom Fungi; phylum Ascomycota; class Eurotiomycetes; order Onygenales; family Ajellomycetaceae; genus Emmonsiellopsis; species Emmonsiellopsis sp. PD_5. The sequence continues at coordinate 15,895 of JANTQI010000127.1, forward strand.
CGAACGCCTCTACAAACTACATGAAGACGTGGCGCGGCCCATCGCCGCAATGATAACTCAAACAGAGTGGCCTGTGATTCAAAGTGAGGGCTGGTTTGCACTTGCGCTGATGGCATCTACTCCTTCGGGATCTCTCGCAGTGGTGGAGTGTCTGCAGAACATGAACGTGTTCCAACTTCTCAGCGATACGGTGAAGGCGGTTATTTCTGTGCCGTTAGAGGGTGAGGCAGCGCAAGAGAAGACGGATAGGCTGAAGAAGTCGAAGGATCGGGACAATGCGATTATTTTGGTCAATGGATTGTTGAAGAATAATGTGAGTTTGCCCCATTTCTTCTGCATATTTCCGTGTGGACTGGATGTGCTGATTCTTTGTCTTTTCCCAAATAGCCCACAACTCTCCACCAAGCACGAAGGGAGATGCTCGAAGACTTGATGCGGGAGATCGCTGGGAGTTACCTGCAGTGAAGGTGATGCATACATTGGATAAATACTGGACTTCACGGAATGCATGCATGTTGTTTGGCGCAAGTACATATTTAAAGGATATTAGCATTCTTTCATAACTTCATCTTTTTCTCCGTGATTCCCTTTTATAACGGCCTCATATTCTATTTTGTCTATTTGACAAGACGAGAGACAGGATGAGTGCTATTTATTCCCTACATACCCGAAACATGGGATGATGAAACCATGCAAGATTTTAGACCTCGTCCATTTCTTTGCTATACCTTTATACATTTTCTCCTTTTATCATTATTTCCCCCTTTTCTATTCTTGTTAGATAATTACATTGCCAGTGTGGTGGGGGTGTTCCTTTCCTTTCTCGTCCCCCCACCCCAATCGGATTTTTTTTAAGGAGCTCCCAAGCCTAATGGGAAATTTTGCCCACCTTGCTTTTTCTGTCCTTTCTGCTTTCATCCATAGCCCCTATACCCCTGATATATATAAGGCGACTGTACGATTTGAGGCAGATATAGATAGATATTGAACGGAGCGATTCGATGCGTCTCTCTTTAGACCTACACGAATACCGGGAATACAGGTTGAAAAAAAGACCTCGAAAATAAAATACACGCTCTATTCGTGTATCCAAGCTCAAAAGGGTAACAATATCTATGTGAATATGCACATTATGTATGTACATGCACACCATCTTTCTATATAACAAGGCCAAATCCATGCGGGATATCATCTCTATACCAAACGAGTCCAAAAACAACCAGGAAAACCAGTTCCCAGCGAAAAAAAAAAAATCAACTCAATCCCCCTGCACAGCCACCACCTTCTTCTTCTTCCGTTCCCTCAACTTCTTCTCCGTCTTCATAAACTCCCTAATCCCCACAGGAATATCCCCAAACAACTCCTCCCCCGCACCCGCACCAACCCCCGCCCAACTCCCCTCCACCCCACCCCCATCATCATCCACACTCCCACTCGCGCTCTCCACCTCCTTCCTAGCCGTCTGCCTCATATCCCTCTTCACTTTCTCCCTCCTCCCCTCCCCAACCCCAACCCCAACCTCAACCTCCACCTTCCTCCTCGCCTCCTTCACCCGCTCCGCCCACGCCTCAACATCATCCCGCCAATCGTCCCAAACGCAATGCACGCATCCGCTCATGCAGCAATTATCCGGCTCCGCGGGGCGGGGTGGGATGGGTACGCCGTTTATCGTCCGCCAGGTGGATTGGGGGGGCATGGTGGTGGGGTTGTAGCGGGTTGAGTTGTAGCCTGGGCTGGCGAGGCGGGTGCCGAAGACTATGGAGAGTTTGGAGGCGGGGGATTGGTCTTCGGGGGTGGAGGGGGAGGGTTGGTCTGGTGTTTGCGCTTGGGGTTGTTGTTGTGGTTCGGCGTTTGGTATGGCGGGGGCTTGCGAGGGGGGTCGTGTGCGCGGGGCGGGATGTGGGCGGAAGGTCGCGGAGAGGATGTCGGAGTAGTAGCCCCTTAGCGGATAGGCTTGGGCGGGGTGTTCTACCGGGGCTGGGTTTTCTGTGTCATCTTGCTTCCGTGCTTGGCTGGCGGTTTGTTGTTTGTGGAGTGGCCCGCTTGAGTGCACATGTCTGCGGGCGGACGGCGGGGTGGCTCGGGATAGACATCGGGCGCATAGGGAGGTGGTGTGCCGCAGTCGGTGTCTGGCTAGGAGGGCCAGGGGGTCCATTGGAGGGAATGTATGTATATATAAGCCGTAGACGAGGGAGACACCTCCTATCTCCTGGTTCTGTATAGAATATTTGGAGGCAAGTTGCAGCCGAGATGAAAACTACGGGATTATGTCATCTGCAAACAGTGCAAACTCATCGCATTGCCGGGGAATCACGTGATTCTGTTGATATCAACTTCACCTCCGATTGTATACAACTCGACGCCGTGTTGCGCGCAATTGGCATGTCTCTACATAAACTCCCTTTTGAATATATACCGTCACTGACTACCTCCCCCTACCCAGCACCCTCTATCCCCCCTCCAACCACCACCGCAACAACACCACCGCCTATGCCAACGCGCCGCATCCCCATATCCAATGCTCGCCTCACCCCCCAAACGCCGCCGCTCAAACTCCTCCAGCGCAATCCCCATCAGCGCATCAAACACATCCCAATCTCGGCCTCAACCACCTCTCAGTCCAGATAAACCCTCCCACCGCGCCTCCTTCCGATCCCCCACCCGCTCCAGTCTCGCGCGCTCCCACCCAGATGTCCTCAGAAACGTCCTCGGCCGCTCCCCGGCGAAAGTTGCCCAGCCACGGCCGGTAAGTCGGGGACGAGAGAGTAGTGGGATTAGTGGGATTAGGGGTAGTATACCGTTGCGACCGTCGCTTGCTGCACGGGAGACGGGGGAAACTAGTCCATTACCGGGTGGTTCACGTCGTGGGTCAAGCGTGCCCGTTTTTGTGGCGCCACCCAGGCGGACGTCAGAGCGGGGGAGGGCTTCATTTTCACCGGGTCTGGCACCGGAGGGGAGGGCAGGGGCAGGAATAGCAGACACCAGAGACGATGGTGTTTCGCGATTGAGGTTGGGAGCTGGGCGGGGGGCGGGGAGACCTGACGACGATGCTCGTTCTTCGTCCTCGTCGGAGCAGGAGAATGGAGAACCAGAATTGCCTCCCACGCCCACTGAGTTGGGTCGGGAGAGAGCGCCTAATCGTCAGAGGGGGTTGTTGAGTAGCAGTCCGAGCTGGCGGCAGGAGAAAAAGCGGAAACAGAGGCTAAGGGATGGATTGAAGCCTAGTCCGTTAAAACCCAAAGAGGGGGAAGACGCTGGCAATGAACAGGATATCGAGCCCACTCGCGCGCGCTTGGATGAAGAGATCCCACCCGAGAAACAGGAGAAACAGAAGCTTCGTGACGCGCTTGCTGCTCAGCTTGCACTATTGAAAGAGGACATCGCACAGCTTGAGGATGCCGCGCAACGGTACGAGAGACCGGATGAATACCCAGAGCCGAATGAGGAGGCAATTAATAACTTGATGTATGAGGATCCCACTCATTTTTATTCCCATGTCCCTAGCTAACATTTACACAGTGAACTCCTCACGACCTCCAACCCATCCTGTGCCCCTCCACCCCCTCCACCACCTGCACCACCAACAATTTCCTCCCTCCTGTCATTCCTCCTCCCATTTGCCTCTGACCGATTCATCCCCCAGATCGACACAGCTCCCCCACCATCTCCACCGCCAGAAAACCCCTTTGCTCTTGAACAGCCCGCTGATTTGATGCCCTACCTCACCCTCTTTGCCCCCCTATCCCTCACCGCACACACATCGACTTCCTCCTCCCTAACCCAAACCCACACCCTAACATTTACCCCTCCCCCACCCTTCCCATCCCACCTCTTCCAAATACCCATAACCTTCCAAACAGACCCAGAAAAGCAAGCCGTCCTCTCAATCTCCATCCCGCCACAACTCAAACCCACCACAGACAAAGAACAAACCCATACCATCCCTCCCCCCCTACACACCTGGCTAACCACCCGCCTCTCCAACCCCCTGCTAAACCACGACATCTCCAGCCTCTGCTGGGGCATCAGCAGATACTGGGAAGCAGACATTGCCCGTGCGAAGTTATGGGTCAGACTGGAAGAGTTACGCTCACGCATCACCCCCTCCCAACACCCCCAACCACCAAAAAAAGATCAAAGTAAAGATGGGAAATACACACCGCGCGCCCTCCTCCCCCATCTCGGCCGGACGTCGCTGCTTTTCTCTACAAACACCAACACCACCACCAACACCAACCCGGTAGCATCATCAGGATCAGTAGATTTACTAATCACCTACCCGCTCGTGCTGGATCTATGGACTAGTGAACCACATTTTGCGCCGGATGTTAGTGTGCGTGTTTCTGATGGTGCGGCGAGGAAGGTGGAGAGGGAGGCAAAGAGGGTTTTTGGTGGGTTTTTGATTGGGGGGGTTGGGAAGGGGGGCGGGAATGGGAATGGGAGTGGGAATGGGAATGTTGATGTGCCTGTTGATGCGGATCCGGAGGTGTTGGTTAGGGCGGTGGAGGGGGTTGTGGGGGTTGTTTTTGGGGAGGGGTGAGCATGATTTTTTTCTGTTTCGTTTGGGGGGAGAGATGGGGATAGGGGACTCTTTGTAGCCTGATTGATTTTGTTTGGGTTTCCTTTTTGTTAAAGCTATGGATGGATGGGTATGGATGGGGTGGTATGGGTATTTGTTTGACCGTTTTTAGTTCTCCGATATGTGTGTCTATGTTTTTGATTCTGCTGACGAAGATGGTTCTATGTAAGTCGATAAGCTTGATTGTTTAAGTAGGGAAATACATACATGTAGCAAGTAAACAGATTAAAGATGAGGATGATATGGAAATACCAACCTAGATTCCTGATATGTCTGTTATAATGCAATCTATGTGTGCATATGAGACTATGACTTCCACGCAGTTCTCCATGCTGAAAAAGAAGTATGGCTTGTAATCGTGCCTTCGCTGCTTCACCCACTTCTCCTGAGAGGTGCTTAAAGCGAAGGCACGATTAGGGGTGATATATATATCTAGCCAAGGTTAGATAAAATCAGCCAAATACATCTCATTATGTTTGGAATTCTCATATAGTTAATCCACAGTACTTGCCACTGGGCGGTTTAATCATATATATAGGTAGGTGTTTAGTTGCGCCTGTCTATTGCCATGCATTGCAGCAGAATGATATAAATCATGCGGAGGACATGGTTGACAATGTGGTTTAACATTTACAATGACAGTTCAAGAAATAGACATATGAACGATATGATCAAGATATAGTAGGGCATTAAAATTACTTCCTTACCAGATTTACTCCGTTAACGACCATAAAGCGAAAGCACATTAAAACAAAAGATGTTTCGATTCAACTTCATTTCCATTTCATATAACTCAAAACTCAAATATCAAAGCCAAAAAAGACCAAAAAAAAATGTCGCCAAATTTTCAATGGGTAAATGCCACCCCTCTCACTTAAGAGAAGAACAAGCGCATGGACCTAGTACATCCGGCAATTACAAACAAAAAAGTTAAAAAGGAAACCCTCCAACCAAAACACTTATTTAAAAATGTTGGACGGAGGACATTTCCTTTTGCCTTTTTGCGTTTTCAATATAAGCACATCTTCGGCGCAACCGCAGCCAGGGGGAATTTGGGCTGGGTTGTAATTTGACATCCGTGCTATGTGTGGATTGGGGGAGTGGGGAAAGGGGGGGTTGGGGCGGGGGGGGTGGGAGAGGGATTGTTCGATGGGATTGATTGGATTTCGTTGGTTTGGTCGCGTATTGGATTGTCAGTTGCATTGGGTCGGGGATTCGGATTGGGGCGTTGTTCGTCGGGGGGAGTGGGAGGGTGATTAACTAGGGAGAGCGGGCGTCGTATGAATGTCCTTCCTTGGGCTGCTGTCTGAAGGGCAGGCACATTTTCGAGTCCTGCATCTGTCATGTTTTTTTCACTGCGTGTCTGGGGGAAAGGGAATCGTAACATCAGAAATCATGCCTGAGATTCTTCTCGAAGGGTTTGTTTGCCTCAGGATATCAATTTCCATTCGCTTCCTTTTTTTTTTCTTTTCGTTGATTCACCCCAAGAACCCGAACCCAAGCAACCCCCACTCAGTCATGAAGAAAAAAAAAGCAAAGGAGGAAAAAAGCTGGTAAAAACAAGGGGATTTAGCAGACACAACAAAAGGGGAGAAAAAAGCAAACAAACCGGCAGCGGGAGAGAAGAAGGGAGGGACCGGGGCGTAGAAAAGGATAAGATTTTGAAACGAAAAACGGTCAGTTAGTTATTTTCCATCAAAAAACTGATCGCTTCATTTTGTGTCATTATTATTTCCACACACACGCAACCAAACCATCACCCTCTCATCATCTATTTCTTCGCCGCAGCAGCCTCATCAGCCTTAGCCTTGGCCCGCTTCTCTCTAACACCAACCAATCTCGCCTCACTCCGAGCGTCTCTGAGTCTCCGGTAAGCACCAGCCTCACCGGCGGGCAGGTCACTCTTGCTGATTTCCGAAATAGCCTCGGCGCGGCTGACATTGGTGATGGGGAGGAGGGAGTCGATGCTCTTGGCGAATCCTTCCTGGGCAGCCTTGATCTCCTCGGGGGTGGAGTCGAGCTTCTTGTGTTGTCCGCCACGGCGGGGGAAGAGGATAAGACGGGCCTTGTAGGCCTTTAGGCGGGCGACGTTGGCGGCGAGCGACTCGGTCGAGGCATTGGCGCGGCGGGCGTCGACGCTGATGCCGATGGTGGGTGCAAGCTTGCGGGGGATGCCGGCCTCCTATATAGTGCAGGATGCGTAAGTATTACCCTCCTTCATATTGAAGTTGCCCGATATATCAAAATCTGCAAGCTTCGCATCTGCGTCGAACGCTTGAAAAATCGAGACCGAACCCCATACTCCACTTCTAGGGAGGATTCGTACCTTGAGCTCGGAGAGGGTGAATCCACGGCCAGCCCGGACACGGCTGTTGTACTTAATGGTAGGGCATCGCACAACGGGTCTCAGCTTGTCGACTGGGCGGGGAGCAACAGCAGCAGCCTTCGCGAGACGAGCTTCACGACGACGGTGCTTGCGGCCGGGCTATAAGACGTAGTTTTGTCAGTCGAGTCCACAATTTCTCCCACACGCGATTATGATGGTCTTTTGCGTCTTTCGATATATCGATAAATCGCCAGGGGAGTGCGTTCGAAGGGGGGTTTTAATTTTGGATTAATTGTCGTACCTGCTCGAAGTGTACCCGAACACGGCGAGCCCAGTCCTTGTGGAAGTCTGCGCAGAATCAAAGTCAGAATTTTTTCCCTTCTTCTTCTTCTTTCTCATTCCAATTCCCAACACAATCGACATCTCGACGGCTTCGATTCGCAGGATAAAACTCACGGTTCTTCGGGATGGTCTGGTTGTGCTTGATCGCCTATATATCCGCCCAACAAACAGCATGTCAGCCATCTCCAATCCGCTCAAATTCATCGCCAGAGACAGTAATATGCAAAGACAGGACAGGACATACCATTGTGACTGATGGGGACCACGGTGTCGAGAGGCCGGAGTTGGAGTTGCTGGTCGTGTCTCGACGTTCGCTGTTCAAGGAGACAAGAGATCTTTTGGGTGGGAACTTTTTTGGTGTGCCGCCCACGCAGAGCCGCATTCTCGCTTAGCGACCACAAGCCCTATCGCTTGCCTAATCGGGCAATCAGCCACAACGCGACATAACACGGCAGACTGGACTTTTTGTTACACGAATTTATTTATTTCTACGGCGGGATCAGGTAGGTTGCTGCTGCTGATGGGGTAAATATAAGGAGTTGCTGTATGGAAAAGTGTTTGTAGCATTTCTGTTCCCTACGGCGTGGCTCTGCTACTGGAGGAGGGCACAACAGACATCGGCTTAGATCAATAGACAATCAATACTACTACATTTCTTATCCTGCCAAAACCATTCTCGCATATTAACAACGGCTGCAAGCCATCCAAGAGACCAAGGAAGAACAAAGGAAAACCCCAAGAATGAAAATACACCCCATGTCCTAAACATTAAACGCGGCCAGATCCCACCAAGTCCCGTCGTAAATCACATTGCAGGCATAAACATCAGGAGCATCATCAATCGTGGGAAATAGTAGCACACCAAGAAATCACAAAGGGAATACCAAAAACAGCACTCTGAACAAAGGAAAGTAGTCACAATACATGTAGGAGAAACATGGGAATAGAAATGGAATTCGAGATCAGGATTGAATGCCCAGTCCCAGGGCTTCCCCAATCCGCATCTTCTTAGCCGCCATCTCCTTATCGCTGTATCCGGATTTGCGCTTCAAACTCTCGCTTGGTCGTTCGACGCCGGCCTTCTTGACTTGTCCAAAGAGTTTGCTTTGCAGGATCGAACTTGACTTTCCAATATTGGAAGACATTGAATTCTCCTGGCTGCTGGTAGGATAGCGACGGAGCATGCTGGTGGCGAGGGAGCTGGCTTGGGATGCGGGGATATCTTCATCAGTGAGCGCTTCTTCATCAGACGCAGACAGAGTACTGTCTCGATCATGACGGTCACGCTCCTCGCGGTGTGAGCGCTGGTGGCGCGAATCAGGGGTGCGCTTGTTAATGGGAGTAAAGAAATGGCCCTGTGATTCGGTGGCTCTGGAACGCGATGGTGTAATGGGCAACGAGGACAAAGAGTGAGTGCCGCGGGAGTGGCCTTGGTTGTGTTTATGGATGTCGCGGTTTCGTGGAGGCGTTGAATGCACGTTGGCATTTTCCGTATGCAGCACTTGACCAGCAGCTAGTAGAGCGGCAATCGGATCCTGGCTCCCAACTCTGCTCATGTGAGAACGAGCGCTATCGGGATAGCGGGTGGCGGTAGTCTTTCGTTGCGGGGTAAGAAATTCGGTTTGAGGACTCGACGACAAAGACCCATGGTCCATCATGAGGGTGAAGTGTTCACGGTTCTCGCGGATACGCTTCTTGAGACGACTGTTTTCTTCCGCAAGGAGTTCGTACTTGTCGTTTTCTTCCTCGATAACTCTCTTGGCTCGACGAAGGCGGCGTTCGAGCGTGAAGTTTGCATCTTCGAGTTCTTTCATTCGCTTCGAGGTAGCATCCGATTGTTGAGTGTTGGGAGAGAGCTGAGGGGATTTTTCCAAGCTGAGGCCACGCCGGTGTCGATATTCTGCACTTTGTAGAATCTCAACTTCCCGTCTTGCCAGTTGCTGCTCTACTTCGGCCCTTTTGACTGCTTCACTGCTCGTGAGAGATAGGAGGCTATGTTGGAGTTTGAAATGGGCAGCGGACATGCGGAATTCCTTGGCAAAAACGAGCAGGTCCATGGCGATTTTTCGGAGCCGCGTCTCATCTGCTTCCTCGATATCTCTTGGGGTGGGTAGGTCTTCGGACGCGCCATAGGCGACACATAGTGTTTGGTCGATCGTGGCTGGTGGTGATGCAAGGAAGGAGTTGGAGTGTGAGCGGGAACGGCGGAACGGAGTTGCAGCATGTAGCAGTTGCTGTGAGGATGGTGGGGGTGTCATCTCAGAGGACGAAGGGGGAAGCGCCGATGACCGTAATGACGGTTTATTAGCAGCAGTAGAGGAATTTTGTTCCATGGCTGGTCGATTTGGCGACGCGGATAGAGACGCTCTGGAAGGAATGGGTGTGCTAGGGATCTTGATTTCGACAGGCGGTCCTAACGAGCTTTGGGAAGACCTCTCTTCACTGACTTTACTCGACATACTAGGATGAGGTGGCGGGATAGTCTGGTCGATAATATTTCAAAAGTTGGCGCGGCGGTGAAAGATGATGAGTTTGCGCGCGACGGAGCAGAGCCACGTCACAGTCGTCTGCAATGTCTATGCAGCGAATCGAGGGATGGGAGCCTCTGACGGGATATCTGTTTTGACAAAGGACTCGACGCTGAAGGTAAGATAAGATGATGGTTATCGATAGCGGTTTAATATATAGAAATGGTCGGGGTAGACTGGTCAAGCGGGCGAGTTCTGGGGACCCCAGGGCGGCGGGCTAATTGTGGTGCTGGATAACTGATATCGATTGTTGTGGAGGCAACGGAGGGCAGAGACCCACTTGAAGAGTCAACAGGAAGACCAAGACCACGAGTCATTGAGCCAGAGCAGAGAGGGACAAGACAGCAGCGAGGAGAGAGAGCAGCGATGACACAGGGATGGAGAAGAAAGAAGAACACGAAGCTGGGATGGGCGAGATGGAGGCGGGTAAATATACGGAGACGTGTCGCCCGGATGCGCAGAGAGGATGAAGCGTCGTCGAGGAGACCAAAAGCGGAAACGAGGAGGTTGGGAGGCTTGGCGTCACCAGCCTCATGTCACGTGCCGTGGCTACTGTTTCCGATTGGGCTTAGCGTGTTTGAGCGGACGATCGACGCTAGTCCCGAACTGGCTAGACTATTCCGGGCCGGAGAAACACATCCCGATCGAGCTTGGGCCGAAAAGGGGAAAGTCAAAACAGCGACCCCTGTCTGCAGCAAAAAGCCCCAGGGAGAGCTCGATCTTTCTCATCCCAGACCTTGACGACGACGACGACAACGACGAGCAGCTTGGGATGCCAGGTCCCTCTGCCTGTATCCTCCACTCAACTCCAATTGGCTGCAGGCCTATGCATATACGCTCAGCTATGCCTCTTCTCTTTGGCTAAACCTTAACTGCAGCTGCTTTTCCACCCCACGTCCTGAACACCCAACAGCCCTACCCCTGGTTCTCACCCGTCGCCGACCATGGACCAACCCTCAACTCCCACCCGCCCCAGCGGCATCCCACGCCCCATGTCTAGGCTCCCCCTGCCTACAACTTCTGCATCCAAATCCCTTCGCCCTTCGCCATCTAGAGAAAGACTGCTAGCGGACCGTGGGCTGAACATCGAACGGTTGCGGAGGCCGTCAGAGGAGGTTTTTAAGAAACCATACGCTCCAGTACAATCGCAAACTAAGGTCCGGGAGCCTTCCTATGGACTAAACGAGAGTGTGCAGAAATGGACTTTGAATGCGAGGGATGCCGTTGCGGAGGACGATGAGGAAGACGACCACGAAAGTAGAAGCGACAGAACAAGCATATATACCCCCAACACCAACAAAGCACCAAGACCGTCACTGTCTGATCGGACAATTGAAACCATAGCGCAAATCCCTTCATCTCCCTCCCCTAGCAAGCGCAAGTCAACCTTTTTTGCTGCTGAAAGTCCAATGGGACCGCCCTCCCGCCCGGCCTCTGCAATGAACCACAACTCACGGCCCTCTTCTCGACAAGAAAACACAAACAACTCCATTTCACAGTTCTCCTCTTCGGTACGCAATGTATCTGCGCCACGGACATCTACTACCTCGAGCATGCCGCAACCCACGTTCGTAAAGCGATCAGTCTCTATGTATAAAGATTCCTCAAGCCGACCCTCCTTGAATGGCGGGGCTATTACTTCGGGACAGAGTAATAACTCCTCTAAAATTGCATCGTTATCAAAACAAGACTCGAAGAGTACGGTTGCCTCTCCACGAACCTCCTTCTATGGAGGTAGTAAGAGTATGACTCTCCGACCTACCAAATCGCGGCCATCACTCAGCAACGCATTTGCAGAACAGCCCAGGAATGAAAATCAAGAATTTAAAAAGCCTCCCCGACCATCTGTTGCAAAGACTCGGAAGCCTTCCTCAGCAATTTCGTCCAATGTCACCTCCCCAACATCTACCGCCTCAAAGGTGTCGTCCCGAACGTCAGTTACATCGGATGGCAATCCATCAGAACTACCCGCGAAAGAACCGGAAACCAAGAAACCATCAAAGTCATCGAGCGCGCTTCGGGAAAGCATCGCGAAAGCCAAAGCTGCCAAAAAGGCTGCACGAGAGAACTCTGCCAACAATGGCGTCTCCGAGCCAATAGACGCTGCTGACCCTCAGGATCCTTTTGGCCAATTGTCCAAGATCGAACCCAGTAAACGGGTGCTGAAAAACAGAGCTAGCGCGGCGCGGACATCGGGTCACCTAAATATCGCTGCAATGGGATTGAAAGAGATACCTGATGAGGTCATGACCATGTATGACTTTGATCCCGAGAGCGAAGGCGATTGGTACGAAAGTGTGGATCTTATCAAATTTATCGCAGCAGATAATGAATTTGAATCGTTGTCAGACACTATATTTCCTGATGTTGATTTCAATACCCTGGAGATGGACGAGGACACTAAGGGATGCCAATTTGGAGGACTCGAGGTTCTTGATCTTCATGGCAACGTCCTCACCACCCTCCCCAAGGGCCTGCGGAGATTGCAGCGACTGCGTTCTCTAAATCTTTCGCATAATCAATTGGATGCAGAATCTTTCGATATTATAACGGAAATTTCACAGCTTACTGACTTGAAAATAGCAAATAACAATATTCAGGGTGGCCTGACGCCTACTATCGGCTCTCTTTCCATGCTAGAGGTGTTGGACCTGCATGGTAACGGTCTGACCGAACTTCCGGATTCACTAGCTAGTCTCACCTCCCTACGTGCTCTTAATGTTGCCGAAAATCACTTGACTTCGCTGCCCTTCGAGGCTCTTAGCGGGCTTCCGCTTGTGGATATAAACGGCCAGAAAAATCGACTGCAGGGAGACCTTATTCCTTCTTCCGTTACCCGATTAAACTCATTACAGACTCTAAACGTGACTGGGAACTCGTTGGAAAAGCTTTCCGCTGCCGCGAATTTGGACTTGCCTAGTTTGCAGCAGTTATCGATAGATGCAAATCGAATCAAAACGCTTCCAAACATTGCTACCTGGAAATCCCTCCTTACTCTAACCGCGGAGGATAACGACTTGTCTGCCATTCCAGAAGGGTTTCTTGATCTGGAAAATCTCAAGGTCGTCGATTTTACAGGCAATAATATCACAACGCTAGACGAGAAGCTTTCGTTGATGGATAGCTTGACGTCTTTTCATATCGCGAATAACCCTCTTCGGGAACGCAAATTCCTAACAATGGATACGGACGAATTAAAAAGGGAACTCCGTCTTCGGTGCGAGCCTGAGATACATGAGACTGAGGAAGAGGACGGTTCTGTGCAAACAGAATTTACATTGGCACCGGAGAGCCCGACTCCTCCTAGTGCATGGCGCGTCAAGTCAGGGGGCGTTCTCGATCGATCATCCACGGACTTGGCCGACTTGATCCCTGAAGACCTGGAGCCTCTCATCGCATCGTCAACAGGCATCAAATGCCTCTACCTGCACCACAACCGTTTCTTTAGGCTACCAGTACCGGGCCTCTCTCTCGTGGCTCACTCGCTGACAGATCTGGACTTATCAAATAACCCCCTGGAAACCACAGAGCTGATCACCGCACCTTTTGCTCTTCCCAATCTACAAAACCTCACTCTCAGCTCAACCGGTCTGACGAGCCTGGAACCTCTCCAAGCCAACCTCTCTGCACCCTCCCTCACCTTCCTTGACATCTCAAACAATCGACTCACCGGCTCTCTCCCATTCATCCGCTACAGCTACCCGAACCTCATCACGTTCTTAGTAGCCGACAACCAGATCGAAAGCCTGGAATTCGACGCCGTACAGGGCCTCCAAGTCCTCGATGTGAGCAATAACAACATCTCCTCGTTACCACCCAGACTTGGACTTTTGGGCACTGAGGGCACTGGAAATCGCGGGACATGCTTGCGCAGGTTGGATGTTGCAGGTAACAGCTTCCGGGTCCCGAGATGGCAGGTTGTGTCGAAGGGAACGGAGGCTGTGTTGGAGTGGTTGAAGAATCGGATTACGGCGGAGGAGTTGAGGGAGTGGGAGGTCGAGGAGGATTGACTATATTCATATTGGAGGGTAGAGCGGGGTCGCTTGTCTGTCTCTCTCTTTTTCCCTCTCTTATTTGTGCTCATATATCTACTTTTGTAATTTTCTTTTTCTTAAAGAACAATGCCTGCCCACGAAAGTTAAACTAGAGCGTGGAGCGATTTTTCCTTTCTTTTTCCTTTTCTGCGTTTCCCTTCGCTTTTATTATATCCTTCTCCTTGCTTTCCTCCTATTGCCTTGATTCCTGATTAGGGGTTTTCTCTCTTTCTCCTTTCTCTTTTCGATTCTTTTTTCTTCCGACATTTAAACTGTTTCATTTACTTTTTATATAATCCTGTCTGTATAATAATATAATACGTTTAGATTTATGAGATAGATAGCTTTCGAGTTTTCGGTCGGTTCCAAGCTTCTGGGAAAAATTTCTTGGGGTCTTGCTGAAAGCAATTTATTCATTGGATTGCTATGATTCGAGGATGTTTAACCACTTCCCCTAGAAACAAATGTACACAAGTCTCAACAGCGGGATATAGTTCATATGCAGTACATCCCCGTGAATAGTGACGCTATACAGGAAATCTTAACCACCCCTCCCAACCACCAATCCCACATAATACAATCAACCCTCACAAAAAATACCAATCATCCCTCCATCTTCGACTTCGCAATCTCCTCCACAACCTTCTTCCACGTATCCGCCCATTTAGGGAACTTGTCCTCCACCACATTCTCCTCCTCCCCATTCTTACCCCCCTGCTCCCCCTCCCCCTCCTTTGCCCCCGCCGCACCGCTACTTCCACCACTCAACGGTACCCTCATAACTTCCGCCGCCATAAATGCCGTCTTGCGTAATCTTGTCGTATACTCCGCCGCATTGTCCAGGTCATGTTCATACAGTGAGCCGGCGGCTTCGTCTAGGAGGTTAGGCAGCTCGCGGAGGTGAGGGAGGAGGCGGTCTAATTGAGAGACGGAAGAGGGGCAGAGGGGTGTAGAAGGGGTTAAAGTGGAGGAGGAGGAGGTCTTCTTGAGACGCTGCGAGATGATTGCTGGGTAGATTTGCGCGAGCGGGGTGAGGAGGCGGAGCATGTGGGATTTTTGCGAGTGGAGGAGTTCTGGGGTGGGTTGGGGTTTTTCTTCGTTTTCGTTCTTCTCCTTCCCAAGCCCGTTTTCATCTTCGTCTTCATCGTCATCGAAAAACCCATCATCCTCATCATCCCCCGCCTCCTCCTCGGGATCCCAATCCTCCAACTCCCTCATCCCATCCCTAACAAGCTCAAAATACATCCTCGCCTTCCGCACAACCAACCCAACAACCCCCTCCCCCGCAAACGTCACCAGCTCATCACACGCCTTCCACACCCGGCCCGTCGCGCCCAGAACCATCTCCTTCTTCTGCTCCCCCCTCACTTTCACCTCCTCCCCTATCCCATTCCCCTTCCCATCCCCACCACTCTGCTCCCTCGCAATCCCCCTCACAACCCCCACCAGCCCCCCAAACTCCCTCAACACATCCTTCACCAACAGCTTCGCCTCCGCGTGGAACGCGGTCGTGTAGGATGCCGGAAGCGTGAGGAGGGCGGCGGTGACGAGGGAGGGGAGGATGGAGTCGTTGACGGTTGTTAGGACTGTGGTGAGGGCGGAGGGGGTGAAGGGGGTGTTTATGGAGAGGAGGGAGAGTTTGGTTGTTTGGGCTTTTAGGGCGGTGGCGGAGGTTGTGAGGAGGGGGAGGGGGAGGGGGGTGGTGGAGTCTGAGGGTGGTTCGGATTGGGGTTGGGTAGGGAGGGAGAGCGAGGAGATGAATTGGTCGGAGAGGACTAGGGTTGCCTCGAGGAGGCTTGGGAGGGAGGGCGCGGGGGTTGGGGCCATTTTCTGTGAGTAGGTTCTGGTATGTGGTGAGGGAGGGTGGTTTATGGAGGTTATTGTTGTTGTTGGAGGGGTATTGGATTCTTTTTCTCGGGGAAAAAACTATTGCGCTGGTTAAGGTTGGCGGGGAGGTCATGTGACCGTCCTGACCCTAATTATTATTTCTCAGTTTGGAAGGACAGAAAGGATGTGCTCAAGTTGCGGGGGAATAAATAGGTAGATTCAGAGGTCGTGAAATGTCCGTAATTCTTATATATATCTATATCTTTATAAACACTATCTCAATGCCCTAAGATCCCATACAATCGAAATATTTCTACTTCCGCATTGTCCGCTCAAAGTGCAAAACTGTCCCGCCAGCGGCACCCTACATATCGTCCCCACCCCCTTCATGAAACCTCACGATCCCTAATGAGCAAACCTAAAATCCAACCTCTTATTCCCCTGATCCTTCGTATTCTCCAAATAGTGCTGCTTCTCTTCCTCCGTCAAGGCGCTCCACTTCTTCTCCTTGGACTTGTTTCGAAGAACATAGTATATCTTGGTAAACGCGTAGAGGAAAATGGTTACTACGTTGAGGGAGACTAAAGCACGGTTTCCTAGGCGGTAGCGGGGCGCGTCGTCTGGAGATGTTGTTATTGATTGTTAGAGAGATGCGTTGTTTGATATAAAAACCGTGGAAAGAAAACCAATTTCCCACTCACCTTGCCGATATATATTAGACCCTATGATGGAAGAGGCTTGGACGAACATATTGTACACCGCTGCAGAGACAGTTCTTGATCGGACGGAGTTGGAGTTGCGCGAGTTCCAGCCGACTTGGATGGCGTGAGCTAGATATGAAATGTTGTTAGTGAATTTTTTTTGGGATGGCAAGTAATAATAAGTAGGTTCCACCTACAGTTAGGATATCCAAGAAGGAGAGTAAGAACAGCCCATGCAGCCCATATGTTGATCTTATTGATGTCCGCGACATACATGTATATTAGGAAGGGAAGGCACCAGAATTGACCGACCACGGCTGGAATGGTGAGGGATTGGAATGCTTCAGCCGTGTATGAAATTCCGATCAGGGTTATTATGTGCAGGACCTAAATGGGCTGGTCAGTATTTTAAAGGATTTTGTTGAGTGTTTGGAGATATGGTTGGCATACACTTTGCGGGATCGCTAAAAGGTTGGTTTTGAATGTGTCGAACCCGAGTCTGCGGAGGGTTAAGGTAAAGTACCTGGCAACGGTTACTATGTAGAAGGAGACAATTGTTAGCTTTTGCCATATTTGAGTTGGAGAATTGGAGCGTTGTGTATACTTACTCTGGGGAATTTGAAACGTCAACCCCAATAGATATAGCGGCCATAGATCGTAGTCTCCCAAGCTCTTCCACAGGAGTTTGGGGGTAATTGCCTGCCGATTGTGCATACTTCCTTTACTTGGATCATCTCTAATAACCCGATTGACCATGATGACCTCCTCTCTGTATGATTGACCCATCAATAATTAGAGCCATCGGGTTTGAAGGCAAATAATAGAAGTAAAGGTGACCACATACCGTTCTGTAAACCATCCCTTTTTACCTCTGAACCAATTTGCAGTTTGGGTTGGGGATGCTGGCATAAGTCCAATGGAAAGAATGCCAAAAACTAGCGTGACGAGCCCCTAGATAAATTTTTCTTAGTGGGTTAAATGTCAGAGGACATCTAGTCAATAACCTACCTCAATCAAAAACAACCAACGCCAACCTGCTGTTCCTGTGACGGTCCCCAGACGAAGGATCCCAAAAGCCAAGAAGCCAGAGAGAATGTCGGCGGTACTCATCGCCGTCCACCAAAATCCAAGGCGTATGGTAAGTTCGTGGGATTTATAGAAGTAGGACATATATAAGACCATCTTCGTTATATAAATTAGCCATGAAAGTAAGAAGGAGTGTGGCTAGATACTAACATCAGGGATGAATCCGCCTTGCAAGATCGCGAGAAGCGATCGACACACAAGGAAGGACGAGCGGCCTGACAAGAAGAATTGTGCTGCGCTAACAATAGACCATAGAATCATTTGGGCAGGAATCCATCTGTCTGGTCCAACCCATTTGCTGACAAGTTGGGATGGTAGCTCTGCGCAAAGGAATGAAAGTCCAAAAACAGTGTTGCCCAGATTGTAGTCTGTGATTCTCATGTTAGGCACGTCTGCCTTAATTCTCTTCATGGATGGCTATAATTCTCACCATTCGTAGTCATATGGAGATCGTCAAGTAGATTATCAGCCAATGCTTGTCCTACAAAACAGTTAGTATTTTGGCATCACTGTCAAATATCAAAGGCTTACCAAGATTGGACCTGTCTAATTCCAAAGCCATAAACATAATACAAGCCCATAACATAATTTTGTAGTCGATTTTGCGAATAAGTTTCTTCTGGCTGTTAGCACATAGAACGGAACACCATCATGGCAAAGCTTACTTCCTCCTCCCCCCAAGTCCATCTTGCAGATGGATCGAATCTATGAAGATTCTCCCAATCATCACGGGGCTGATGTTGCTTTGCGGTTTCAGGATCATCGAATACGGATGGCTGAGTAGCGATTGCTTCTGGATCATAACTTTTCCCGCGCTGGAACCAGAATCGGCGTCCCGCATTCGGATTTGATGCAAGCCCGAGTTCCTCCCGACTATCGACGCTGGTTTCTTGGATGAAAATCGTCTTGTGGTTTGTCGTAGAGTTTGGAGTTGTATCCCCATCGGTTGATGATATTTCCGCGCTGCTCTCCTTCGGAGGGTAAATCGTAGCCATTGTGAACCTCTGAAGGGAGACCAAGTCCAAAGCTAGCAGTGCAAAAAAAGGTAATTTCGTTGGCCCATGAGACTGCCACGGCATGGATATTTCGAAATAGGAGAGCCATCACTGCACTTATATCATAGGGGCCATACTGTGCAATACCAATGCAACCTATGGCGGACGTGGAAATCAACATTGCTGCTTGTCTGATGTCAATTCCGCTGGAAATCGTGAAATCAGAATACAACATCCAGCGCATTCACGATGCCATCAAAGCCCCAAATCACGCAAATGTAGATTAACAACAATGGCTGATACACAAAACGCAATGTGCCATTCCAAATAGAGGGGATCTTAACATATCCTGCATTAAAGTCGACATAACTTGGATAAATCATATATCTAGATCCGTTCTCTTAAATCCGAGTAGCCAAGAAATAGCTAGGACAAATGAAATGCAGCTTGACAGTAGTATCCAGTCTATATGCAGATTGAGGCCCGAGATACAGCACGCAATTCAGAATTCCATCTTCGCAATTTGTGAAGATGTTTCACAAATTGGCTAGCAAGACTGGGGTAAAAGGGCCAGAATCACGGCTCTTATCTTCAGTCGGCCAGAGATTGGCTGTAAACATGCGGATATCATGTCATTTGTCATTCTTTAATCTGATAAGCAACGGCATTGCCGTAAACTTAGGATGTCCGAATCCGGTAACACCTTGAAGCTTTCAATGCAGTCCGCACGAGCCATTGTGATGGTGCAATTCGAAAATAGACTGCCGGTGAGAACATTTTTGAAATATTCTCCAGTTTTAGCTTGATTTTGAATGAAGCTCAGAAGGAGTGTTTCCTTCTCTACCTCTCGGTCTTCAAAGGAGCTTGGGATAGACTGCAAAGACGTCAGCGGGAGAGGAACAGAGGAATCCAGGGTCCACAACAGGGGCGGGTAGAAGCCATCCTACTAGCTTAGTTTATCTGGTAAACAGGGATCAGACAGCCTTTGGAGGGGTTGATATTCAGTTTCTGGGAGCTTTTGATGTTGTGAGATGTTGTGATTTTAACGTCGTTGCTGCCATCTGATATTCTTAGCCCGGAATAGATTTTTAGTTATCCCCGGCGCTAATAAGCGAACGGGCTAAGCATTGCGCTGGCCAATTGACTGGCTGTGTTCATACAACAACGTCTTGGAGGTCTGGATGACGACAGTTGAATGTCTGTTTGATCTCAACGGCGAGATATTGCTCATCTCAGGGATATTATCGCGTGCGCCCCCGCAGAATCCACGCGGGATAGGCACACGGGGAAGTGGTTTTCCTCCCAGATCAACCACTAAGAGAGCTTGCTTCTCGATTGCTGCTTGATGTTAGTTGGATGGTATCATCTGGCGCCTTTTCGCATCATGCTTTGCATGTTCGAGACAAGCAGACTGCGGCAACCCATGCCAGCGAGGCCGTGGGGTTGAATCGGATTGACCACTTTCAAACACTTCGACAAGATGTATAAAGTGGCCCGTTCAGACCGTCGATTCCAGCATGTCTTCTTGTATCTCATCCTCAGAGAAAACCCAAAGCATCGGACAGATCGAAACAATATCTTACATCACTTCACTCTATTTCCTAATCAAAAATGGCCCCTTCTGTCGTTGATACCCCCCAAGCCGTCGCAGTCGAAGCTGGTAAATCCATCAAGGATGCCAAATCGCTGGTCACCCCCTCCTCTTCCACCCAAAGGGAACCTCTGAAGCTATCTGGTGCCTTGGACCAGTTTGACTCCTTTGACGTCACCCCTGTTATCGGCAGGGAGTTCAAGAACGTCAACCTGAAGAAATGGCTTCGGGCACCCAACTCTGACGAGCTTATCAGGGACCTGGCCATCACGAGTAAGAGCCCCCCGACCCAAACTCCTCCAGCCAAGGACGGAGTCGGGCATGACTGACAATTTCTAGTTTCTCAACGTGGAGTTGTCTTCTTCCGTGCCCAGGATGATCTGGACAACGAATTGCAGAAGGAACTTGCTCAGCGCCTTGGTGAACTGTCTGGCAAACCCAGCACCTCCAAACTCCACATCCACCCTGTGGCCAACTCTGGCCGCCAATATGGTGGCAAGGATGATGAAATTAGCGTCATCAGCTCCGAACAAGCCAAATTGAACTACAGCAAACGCTTCTTGGACCAGTATAAACAGTCTGGTAGGAGACAGTGGCATAGCGACATCACTTTCGAACCAATCCCTAGCGACTATGCTATCTTGCGGTTGACAGAGCTTCCTTCCAGTGGTGGTGGTAAGTTCAACGTGTTGCCCTGGGAAATATAGCGTGCTCCTGTACTAATTAGACATTTCTTAGATACTCTGTGGGCGTCTGGCTATGAGGTTTATGACCGGATCTCAGAGCCATATCAAAAGTTCCTTGAATCCCTGACCGCCACCTATGAGCAACCCGGTTTTGGCGAGAGTGCCAAAGCGAACGGTTTCGAACTGTTCGCTGGTGAACGCGGGGCTCCAGAGAACGTCGGCGCAGAGCTCAAGGCTGTTCACCCAGTGATTCGAACCAATCCCGTCACTGGGTGGAAGAGCGTGTTTGCTGTTGGGACCCATGTTGGACGAGTCAATGACCTTACCGAGGCGGAGAGTGATCATTTGCTGAAGTGGTTTGTGACACTGATCGTTGAAAACCATGACCTGCAAGTCCGTTATAAATGGCAGAACAAGAATGACCTCGGTAAGTGGAAGATTATCCTGCCCCTCCTTACATGTACTTGATTGTATGTCCCCGGTACAAACCGCAAACTAACCGTGGCGTCAACGTAGCTATCTGGGACAACCGCAGCGTGTACCATGCCGCAACAACCGACATTGAGGGCCTCGGGCCCCGAACTGGGCAGCGGGCTGTGAGTCTTGGGGAGCGCCCATATCTTGACCCCAACAGCACCGGAAGACGGGCAGCCTTAGCTTCCGCCCAGAAGGAATGAGCGGTTTAGGATGAATATAGGCGGCAGGACCGAGATTGATGAATATAAGTCTTCCATATATGGTGTTGATGCAAGCCTTGGAATATTGTGATTAGCATATTAGTAGTATTATTGAATGATACTAGCAGTCTAAACTTACTAGCATATTTGTTCGTTTATTCAAACTATCCCAACTCGTATAAGTATACTAGTATGGACGTGTCTGTAGGATGGGTTGGATATTGACTTCACGAACAGTATCAAAATAATAAAAACTCCCCATAATGATGTCGTTCAATCCATGTCGTCGAGCAAGTTGAGGGCGGAACAGCGGACATTTAAAGTTCCGCCCGGAATATTGAATGTCCGATCCGCAGATATCTTGGAGCTCGTTCTTCCCTGTCGTCATCAACATCTAGTCCGACGGCCTCGAGCTTCTTGACTACCCTCGAGATGGCTGGAAATTGATATACTCCGTCTGCACAGTTTTCTTCGCTTCAACAATGGGAACCACAAAGCCCTCGCGAGGCGGTAAACCCGCCGCTCCAGCCCCTCAACCGCTCCCCGACAAAACCCTCATCATTGATAATGGCGCATACACCTTGAAAGCCGGCTACGCGTCGGATATCTCCTCTAAATCTCCTTCCGAATCCCTAAATTCATGCCTCATCATCCCGAATGCCCTCGTCCGGACGCGTGACAAACACGTCTACACCGGCGCCCAACTCACCACACACATCTCGGACTGGAACGAGGCAGCTTTCCGCCGGCCCGTGGAGAAAGGATATGTGGTGAATTGGGAAGCGCAAAAAGAGATATGGGAACATACGTTTTTTGACGAGGCGACGGCAAAAAGGGCAGAGGTTCGATGTGCAGATCCAGAGAATACGACGTTAGTTTTTACGGAGGCGCCGAATGCAATACCTGCGCTGCAGAAGAATGCGGATGAGATTATTATGGAAGAGTGGGGGTTTGGGGGTTATGCCAGATGTATTGGTGGGTATTTCCCCTCTCATATACGTGCCGGGGCGGTGAATTGAGAACTGATTATCTATTTTTTTCTATGACTAGGACCGACGCTGAATGTTTGGAATGAGATCCATTCTCTATTTGGGGACCCGGTCACCGCAGATCCAACGTCTCCTGTCCTTCCCATCGAGTGTCTCCTTGTAATCGACTCTGGTTATTCTCACACCACCGTTACGCCGGTCTACAATGGTCGACCACTGCAACGCGGCATAAGGCGCTTGGATATAGGCGGGAAATACTTGACCAACTACCTCAAGGAACTCGTCTCGATCCGCCAATATAACATGCTCGATGAAACCCACATAATCAATCAAGTTAAAGAAACCGTCTGTTTCGTCAGCAACGATTTCTCGTCTGATATGGAACGAACATGGAAGGGGAATACTAAAAAGCGGACGGCAGACAATGCGGCCGCTGCGGCCGAAGGTATCGTGGTCGATTATGTTCTCCCTGACCCCAATGCGCATAAAAAGGGATTCATGCGCCCGCACGATAATTTCCTCACGGCCAAGAAGAAGAAAGAGCTTTTGTCAGGCTCCACACCTGCAACGCTGGCGGAGGATGTGCTGGTGCTGGGGAACGAGAGGTTTACTGTCCCCGAGATTCTGTTCAACCCTGGGGATATAGGGATGAAACAATTAGGGATTCCAGAGATAACTATGCAGAGTTTGTCTGTGTTGCCGACTGGTTTGCATCCGGCGTTTTTAGCGAATGTTTTGGTTGTTGGGGGGAACTCGTTGATTCCGGGATTCATGGAAAGGCTGTAAGTTGCCCAGGACTTGATGCATTTTTTAATGCTTCAACCAGAAAAAGAAACCTATATCATCGGATGACTAACAAATTTATATAGTGAGACTGAGCTCCGGAAACTCGCGTCAGCAGAGTGCGTTGTACGCGTCAAAAAGCCAGATGAGTAAGTTTGAATACACCGGACCCGGCCCTCTACATCTGCTTGCAGTCGAAATTTTAAATTCATTCCGCATCGGCTGACATTGTTGAAAACAGCCCTATACGTTTTACCTGGCTAGGTGCCTCCCGATTAGCAAGCAACCGAGAGGCCCTTAAAGAAGTAGCAATTACGAAACAACAGTACCAAGAATATGGCTCTGCGTGGGCTGCGAGAAAATTTGCCGGCAACTCGACATAGTGAATAGTGAAGAGTGGCAATACTAACCCTCGAGCGCAGACCATATGTATACGCCGGGGCAGTGGTAGTCTGGTACGCGTTCATTGGCAGATGCTTTCTACACTTATGTATGAGTTTGTCGAGCCGACGCCAACTATACAACGGTTCTGTTTTTGCCCCTGCACAGCGGACCAGAGCCACCCCCGCACAGCAATTTGATCAGGTGGAAATATTGGAGCAGGGAAGTGTCATCGAGCCGATGATCGTTTTGGCGTTTTTCGGACGAGGTTCTGGCGCATTCCTACTCGCTGATCCCGATATCGAAAGAAAACGATGAACCAAGCGGAAACCTGCGCGGAGATGACCCTCCCCTACCAGCAGCCCCGGATAACACCGAGCTGATTTGGAGGTATGTTTTCTCTCCAATTAAGCGCGGAACACGGTGGCATGCAACGGTCGCATGGAAGCTCCCCCACTGCGCGCCGTTCCGCTTTTCTACATGCAAGACCGCCCGCAAATGCATTTTTTTGCCCAACCTCCCCCACCTGTCGTGGCGGGGACTGATATGGTCACTTTTTTATTGAAGATTGAAAGGCGGAAGATTCGGGGGTTTTGTTTAATGCGTTATTGGGCCTTAAATGAGGCTGCCTTGGATTATAGGACAACAAAGCCGCCTAGAACGCCGGTGAGATGCTAGTGGTTTCGGAATTCACGCACGCGGCTGACGGCAGGGTGGATTGAATTTGATAATGCCATCGGCCAGCTCTATCTAATGCCCTGACAGTAGTCTCCGGCTGTTAGGAATTTGCGGGCGCGGCTAGTGGTAGTGGAGAGAGGTTTGCGATTTGTTACATTTAAAATTGCCGCTGTATTCCAGTATTGGACACATCTTCGTTTACCTTCTCTTACTGCTAGCATTCATCTTCAGGATCTCACCCGCCGCCCACATACCTATATCTAGTATCTACAGCCATATATCTACTTATTGCCATCTACCTATGGTCGTCTACCTATCTACAACTACTGCCTGCGCGTGTACTGCTGTCTGGCGCTTTACAGCTGTTCTATCAACAACCACCATGACATACAAAGGCAGTAAACTACATCAATCAATGAGATTTTTCACCTATTTACCATCCCTCTCGAGATTCGATACCCGCGCCCCATTCGCCTGCACCCACTCCTCCGAAGTATGCCCATGCGTCCTCGTCAGATACTCCTCAAACTCACCAGACACCGCCAGCACCTCCACCAGATGCCGAGACTCGAGTGTCTGCCCGCGGAACTGTGCCAGCAGCGTAGCCGTCTTGATCGCATTGCGAATCTCCCGCCCATTCAACCGCTTCTGGCAAAGGACATCGATGCTCTGTCTCAGCTCGTCGATCTTGGCCCGGATGTTTGTTGAATGCTCCAGCCCGTGTATGAAATTGTGCCAGATCAGGCGCCGGCCGGATTCGTTGAGGTCCGGGTACTGCAGCGTGAGCTGCACGCGGGACCGGAATGCCTCGTCAAAGATTCCGACCCGGTTGGAGGTCAGGACCAGAATCCCTTCGTAATATTCCAGGACGCGGATGAAGACCGACACGAGCGCGTTTCGGTGGAGGTCTTGGTGGCTTCGCTCTTCAAGGAAAATGTCCGCCTCATCTAGGAGTACAACGCAGTTCCACTTGGTGCTGAGGTAGAAGACGGTCTCAAGATAGCTCTCTATATCCTCCGCGTTGGTACCGACATCGCCGCAGGTCACACGATATAACGGGCGATGGGTCAGCTCCGCCACGGATTCGGCGGTTAGAGTCTTCCCCGTCCCAGGTCCTCCATGAAGAAGGAGGATAAGCCCGTTGCCCTTTCCTTCAATCACATCGGCCGAGGAAGTGTGCTGGCTATGCGATGCGATCATCGCTTGGATCAGCTCCTTTTTGGTGTGATCCAAAACTAGATGTTTGAACGCGTTGGTGTTCCAGGAGATGTCGGTGATTCGATCTACTGAAAGAGTTTCTACGATCGTACAAATTAGCGTCTGGCAATGTGAAGAAGTCGTTTGGGGGAGTTATCAACTCACGCCATTTCTTGTCATGAAAGCCAAAGCCGCGAATGGTGGGTGGAAGTAGAAGGAGGAAGGAATCGTCAGGGGGGTTTTCCGCTGTGACGGCCGGGCCAGGCTGACCCGAATGGGCGGTCTCTTGCTTGTCATGTATTTGCTGAAAGGTTTGGACATCCACCATGAACCGTGGATTGGTCTCAATAAGATTATTAGCGATGCACGTCAAAAAAAAAAGCCGTGATAAAGTCGGAACTTACAGTTTGAAAGGCAAAGCTCGCGAAGGGTGGGCAGTAGGCAACGTATTTCTTTTGTCGGCATTGCCAAAACTTCTGTCCCCGAGAACGCAACTTGGTTTCCAGATGGGACTTATCGTATCGTAAAGGGTATGTATCCAGTTGATCAATGTCGATTTCCTCGTCCGGAATATGCCAGTCAATCTGCACTTGGGATGACTCTTCAAAAAAGCTACCATCAAAGCCCCATGATTTGCAATACACAACCAGCTGGGCTTGGCTTGTTTGAACACATCGGTCGACCAAGTACGCACGAGGCTCCCCACTAGAGTTGGTGACAATAAGCTCATCAGGTGGAAAAAGCATTCGACAATACTTTTTCATAACTCGCCCTCTACTGAACAGGGTGTCAGCCTCATTATATTCCGTCCCGAACAACGTCTCCATGAGCCTCTGAAACATGTCGATTTGCTTCTGCTCTGCTTCGTCCAGCTTCTGACTCGACTGCAAACGTCCGGTGCGATAGAAATAGAAATAGTTGTATAGCAAGGGCATGTTATTTATCTCAAGCTCGTGTTCGAGAACAGCGGGTTCTACAGCTGTGAGTTTGATAATGGCTTCCTTGAGAGAGTCTGACAACAGTTCCACGGTCTCCTTTTGAGGCACCGCCTCTTTTCCCGGACTCCGCAGGCAGAAAAAGAACGGAATCATCGATGAATCATCGGGATGTTTCGGTCGGTCAAGCGTGTCAAACATCTCTTCGATTCCGCTGTGGTATTGAGTGCAGCTGTATTTCCGATGGACAACTATACTCACATCGCTGTTTTCCTCCAAAAAGTCTTCAATGTCGCCAACAGGGGCATCTCCACGGAGTTCGCTGGCTTTGCTGTCCCCTTGCAATAATCGTGGGACATCGAGATAGCTTTTATTGTTTGGATGCCGATGGTGCAGTTTAGTCCCCTCGCATTCGACGGTATGCAGAATGATAAAGCTAGTAGGAGGGTTGGTGTTGGATACATTATTGCCCCGGTGGCGCTTCATACTGTCTCGAGTGTATTCCATTTCATGAACATAGAGTTATGACTGTAAGAAATTGTTGATTTCCCCCTCCCAAGAATGGAGGGAAACGGAATTATATTTAGGTATTTCCCCTTGAGGCTGGACAAGGCTGTAACAAGATCGGAATGACGTGTTTATTGGTCATTGGCGCGAGGCTGAGCCTCGTGGGGAAAAAGAAAAGAAAAAAGTACACCAACCGCCACTTAAAAGCCTGGGGTAAAAAGATGCATGAAGCAGCTTGTGAGTCGTGACTCGTGAGTGAGGGCGCTTTGGGGAGAGACGATCACCATGGGCGAATTATAAACCATAGAGTATTAATGAGAGTGATAATGCACCCATCGTCCCAAGTCGATATTAACTAGGGGCAATAGTAGCAAAGTATGGTTTCAACTGTCGCCAGAGAGTCCGCCTCTTCCTTCTACTTCTCCTTTGACTGGGAGGGAGGGCGGGAGGGATGGACATAGACTCAACTAGACCTGTGTTGGAGGAATTGTCACAAGCATCTGCGTGATTGCTGTAGTAATATATCATCAGGACTTTGATCGACGAGTTAGGATGATTGACAATTCCACGGAAAATACGCAAGAATCGGTCAGTGAGCCTCGAGTTTGGGGTCTCAATGACAACAAAAGCTTCCTTGGCTTGAGAATACACTGCTTGAAATAAACCAAACAATTTGTCCTCATTGTAATCTGATGTAGGTGTAGTACTTAGGGATCCTAGTTCCTGATTTTCAGACATTTCCTGGAATATAAGATCTTTCAGGATATCTGAAGCTGCCCTGACGCCGTCGTCTGGGAGCGAAAATGTATACCTTGCCCGGTAGGAGGTCGTGCCCCGGATGAAATCAATGACTTCGAATGCGAGATCGCGAGCTCTTTTCTTACTGACAGGAGAGAATGGAGCCTGAAGTTCAAGGAGGTAAGATCCTGGCGCAGAGACCCAGCGCTGGAGCGACTGAAAAAGAGCCATCCCATTCGTCGGCCAGTCCTCCCAAGAAGGGCGACGTCGTGCAAATGTCCTGCACTTGGACAACCTATTCTCTGCGCTTTGAGAAGGTTTGAGAGGATGAAGTAATTCGTTTGCCGCACCGGATGTACTGTCAACCGTGATAGGAAGCGATAGGCGACCCGCGGAATTAGTTTTGGGTCTATCTTCTATCACCTCTTTCTCTGCCGCACCTGGTAGATCTAATTTGCTTGTGCTGAGCTTGAAGAAGCTCAGTAGAAGCTTTGCATAGGAAGCTGCAGCGGCGGACGCGTATTCTTGCCATATGTCGTTTTTATGGGAATCGGCGTAGTCACAGATCCCTCGGATAATGAGAGACGGAATCACATTCACTATTCCTGCACCTTCCATCTCGACGCATAGAACCTTATATTGATCTTGCAATCGATCACGGAGCTGTGCACTCTTGACCACCTGGTTTCCCGAGGCAATGGGCCCGTAAAACACCTTTGGGTGATCTGAAATATCCCGCCGCGGTCGCTCCACCAAAGGATCCTTGCATTGATCGGTATCCTTATTCAAGGAACAATGAGTCGCATCGGAGGCAAACAAGACGTCTAAATCCTCTCCAGGGTATTTATAGGCGGCGTTTTGCTTCGATATTTGATTGAGGAAAGGCTTTAGGGGTAGCGGAGAGAGATTCGGGTCCGACCTCATGTTATTAATGGCCGCCATCAGATCGCGTGGGGGTTTCTGCAACCCATGCGTCGGGACAAATTTCCCATTCTCCATGGCCTTGCCCAAATCATACTGGACGACGCCTGGTGTGCCATCAAGCGGATGGCTCACAACAACATCCCCGAGTCGAATATCATGTTTTTTGGACGGAATTCCTCCTCCGATTCCAACTAACAAACAAAATTGGACACAAGGAAAACTTCGAACCAGGTGGGAAACCACACCGGCCGCTGAGTTGGTACCATACTCCCCAGATGGAAGACATGTGGTCACCACGTTGTGCACGGCAATCTGGCCAAGCGCATAGTGATTCGGATCATTTGAGACACATTGGAGAGTGTCATGGACAGAGTCGAAAAGCGTACGAACGGCGAGTAGCTCCTTATACAGTGCGCAGACGATTGCGACGGTGTAGTCCTCGAAAGAAAATTGCTGTCTTGTAGTCGTCATGGCTGGCAACCTTGCTCAGCGACAGTTTGCGGTCCCCTCGTCGTTCAAAGCCCGAGGAGAATACTCCGTACATGTAATGATGATAATGTAGGATGGGACAGAACTGATATGACCCTCGTTGGTTTGGACTTCTGCCCGCCTTTGATCCCTTTGATTGGGCGCCTGCGCCTCAGCCAGTTAAATAGCCCAGTCTCCCTTAAGACCTGCAGTGCCAGGCCCCAGAGATGTCTGTCCCTCTTCAACTACCATCCATGGCATCCTGAAAGCTATTCAACTTGTGCAAAGTGAGGGCAAAGAAAAAAACAGAGGAGAGGATAGCCCAGTGTCCAGTACCTGTGTGTTTGTCCTTTATACTGGTTACCTTAGCCGCTTGAAACCGTCTGTCCTTCAGCGTAAGTTCGCACGCTTTCATCAAGAGCCATACCACTTAATGCACATACATGCACAGAATCAAGGGGACTGACTGACTGACATGGGGACAATGTACAGAATCAAAGACCTTGACGCTGGTTCAAGTTGTCTGCCTGCTCCCACACCATGGACTCGTCTCAGCCCACAAAACCTCCGTCATTTGCTCAGCCGCGACCGACACGGCATAATTCCTTCAAAATACAGAAAGCACAGAAAGCACGGGGGAAAGGCGGAAACATATTGC
Organism: Emmonsiellopsis sp. PD_5; assembly: GCA_032988985.1. Lineage (NCBI taxonomy): Eukaryota > Fungi > Ascomycota > Eurotiomycetes > Onygenales > Ajellomycetaceae > Emmonsiellopsis > Emmonsiellopsis sp. PD_5. The sequence continues at coordinate 45,525 of JANTQI010000127.1, forward strand.
GTCGTAATTCCCAACATCTTCCACGGAAGTTATGGTTACAACAACATAACGGAGAGGAGGAGATGCTATGGGAGCGGAAAAAGGAAGAGGAGCGAGAAGTCAACAATCTATCTCCACCGGCGCCACAAGCTGGCGGCAACCACAATCCTAAGCCAGAGTCGCCAATCGTTGCAAAAGAAGCAAGGGAATCGGGCTCAGACCCTGACCGCATATTTGGTACTGCTATAAGAGATCTGGGGCCGGCTTCTTCTGCTTTGTTGATGAACACCTTAACTGCGACGCAATTCTCGGCGCTCCAGGCACAGAAACCTTCCGTCCAGGCAAAGTCTCTACAGGTATATTCCATGCCCCCACCATCGATTAATCACGATAAATTATATGGCCAGATGGATTTGCAAAATGAACAAGAGATGCGGGCGTCTGGGGATCAAAGTTTACAAGTTTATCAAATGCAGTCGACGATGTTAAATCAGCAACAACAAAGACAACGTGCGCTCAAGGATGCCTATATAAATGATCCGATGAAAAGAGACACGCCCAAGGTGCCTCAAACTGGTCTATCCGACTCCTTTACTGTTGGGCGAGGGGTGGGGGAAGAGACAAAAGGCCACGAAGAGCAAGACAGTTCAGACAACAAACCTCACTTGTTCATCAGAAAAACAATTTCTGAAGATCACTCGAAAGGACTCGATGCAGATCGATTAAAAAAGCTTCGAATTATGATGAATATGGACACACAGGGAAAAGCACAACTTCTACCCCGCCTTAGCCGACGTCTTAACTCAGACCAGCCCAGTGCCAGGCTGTCACCGACACATTGATACCGGAGTACATCTGTTCCTCTTTATCCATGACATCCTGAAAGCTTCAAGTTGTGTGAAGTGACGGTATAGAACACGAGACACGATAGCCCAGTGATCAGTGCCTGCTTGCTTGTCCTAGTTGGCCCAGCTGTCTGTCGTTCAGAGTAGGTCTGCAATCAAAAAGTAGTGCATAATACTTGCGCAAGAACAAGAAGACTGACGCGAAGACAATCTACAGTTTAAAAAAAACATCTAAGTGGTCCTCTGCCCAACCACCATGGACTCGTCTAAGCCCGCAAATCCTCCACGGTCAGCTCAAGGGCGGCCGACAGGGCATAACCCATTCAAGATAAAAGAGTCTCCGGGTTCTAGCGACAATAGGATTGTGTTGTAACTCTCAGCATCTCCCACGGGCGTTCCAGAATGAAGAAGAGATGTAGGAGGGAATAAAGAAAGAGGGGGTGTGTCGTATCCCAAGCTCAGGGCCACTTTCGACACCACCATCCAACAGGTTACGGACGATGGGTTTTGGACTGGCGTTTTAACGTCTGATACTCGTGACCCATGGGCGGAATTGCATGCCCAGGCTCCAGCACTAAGTTCTCTCAATGCAGAGTACTTCAAAGTTGTAGAAGAGCGCAGTTTTGTCGTTTGCCTTGATGGTGGTGTCGCGGAGACAGATTCAGACCAGGTTCAAAGTGCTTGGTTTGGTGACAGGTTCAACAGATGGGCAGACAAAGGGACCCAGATCGTCGTCTCCGCCAACTGTAAATCAAGCGTCATCCTCGAGCATGGCGCCATCGACGGGTTGACCTCATGGCGCTTCTCTGAATGGGTGCAAAACGTTGTTATCTGCCACCAGCCCGACAGCTTGGCTCAGAATGACTCGATTCAAGACATCTCGTTCCAAGAGTTCACCTTCCACCCAACTCCTACCCTTGACACCCACATGTCCACCCTCCGCGAACGCTACATTGCCGCAACCTCCACGGCTGAATAGAAAGACCACACCATCTCCCACTTCGGCAAGGATGACTTGACGTCATGGGAAGTCCCCGTAAAATCCATCCTCGACGCGACCATCCAGCTGGCCATTAAACTCCACTATGGCCGCCACGTCCCCTGCTGGGAGGGTGTGTCTATGTCACACTACCACAAGGGCCGCAATAATATGTTGCAGGTGTGCTCACCAAGCGTTGTCTCATTCTGCGAAATCGCAGACGACGAGAGCGTGCCGCTGGCTGAACGCTGCTCCCGCCTAGCCACACTAGGACGCGACATGAGCGCGAACATGCAGAATTGTCTCGCGGGTAAGTCGCATCTGAGATTTCTGGAGGTCATGAAACACCAGTGGCCAGCAGATGAAGTGGTGCCCGCCATGTTCAAAGGGAATACGTTCTGGTTGGAGCCATTCTTGTATTCTGCAGCATGTGCCAGCGGAGATTGCGGCCTTGAATATGTTGCATGGAGTGCAGAGAGAGGGATGCTTCTTCATCAGTGTCACGCCGATGGAAAATACGTGAGTTATTTGCCCCTTCTCCTTCTGCTTTTGACCTTTGTATGGAGTGATGTTTTGCTAACTGGGAACTCCCCATAGTGTGAGGGTTGCGATTGACGGCACAACTGGGAGTATAGAACCGTTCACGCGTTGTTTGGACAAGGCTGCTTCGATCACCGCGAAGATTTCCAGGGGAAAGTAGGGTACGCAGGACACAAATGATGCAGATGGCCAGATTTCCCGTTGGCAGCTTCTCCTATCACTAGCGGAATCAATCTGTGAGTGGTTGTGGGAATTTCAGCATTGCTGGTGAATGATTTCGCGTCTGACGCCAAGAGGGCGGCAGGTTAAGTTTTAGGCGGGATAAGCGCCACGAAGCATCGGGATGTTGGATGTTTACTGTAGGGACGAAATTTACTGGTTTTCCAGGGGAGGAATTTGCATGAAGATATTCCCTGTGCTTATTTTTGATATGTTATGTTAGTGGTCTTGATATTTTGATTGTTTGTTCCTTATATGTGTTTTCCTGGAAGCAGCATGAAATTTTATATATCTCTAATCCATGGCACTCCTATTCAACCAGAGCATCTGCCCCCTAAAAAGGCATAGAAAGACACTAATAAATAACATTTCTCCTTCAAATGCACATCATTAATTGCTACCGTTTTTTCTCCCTGTCTCCGAAAACCGCTTGATTGCGCGCCCAAAACCCTGGACATGAAACAGGGGCGCCTGGCGGTGCGCCGTCTGTTTAAAATGACTTCGGATGCCCTGTCCATGAATCAAAGCAGCGGTTAGGGCTGCTATTGTATTTCCCCTTTCCCCTTTGCTCCCAACCTACTGCCGCTGCGTAGGGTTGCTTTTAAAGGCCGTTCGGGAACGGCTCAGCAGAGTGGATACGGTATCCAGGGCCAGGGCCTAAAACCGATAAAATGCGGATATTTAGCCTCTACTATCATGGATGGCAAGATGGCAAAATCCCCACCTCTTTCCCAGCCACAAAGCCGTGCCATGCTCCATCTTATTAACTTGTTAAAGCTCGACTGAAGCTGGGGCTGGTGGAGTTTCAGGAGGTAAAAATACTACTGTCACTGACGATCACTAGTTTCTTCATTCGCAACTTCGCAAGTAATGGGATCAACAATGTATCTCCCTTAGAATGGCGTTAGTAATATCCACTATATCTGTCCGGCGGGCGGCTATGCTGGACGGGGTAGTTAGATCGAGCGTTAAATATCGGCCCACCAGCCCGCTCCCTGGGCCTGGAGGAGATGGAGGGTAGCAGCACCAACTATTATAAACAAGCCGCTATCCTCTGGAAACAGACTGCTTTCTAATTTTCTCTTATCTCTTGTTGAGTAGGCTTGCATTGCTGAACAAATACACTCCCTTAATTCCATCTTTTTACTTCCTGGCCCAAGAACCCCCCAACACTCCTGATATCGGAAGATGATATTGAACGGGATTTCCCTCGCGGGATTCCTTCTTATCCCTTCCGCCCTGGCCGTGTCGGAAATCACATGCATGGGCTCGACGACAGATTGTGGATATAAAAAATATTCCGGCTTCGACCAAATCATCCGCCAGTCGGACATTAATGGGACATTCTCCTTCCCAGGGTTTCATGATAAAAACTCATCGGCACCTCCGCCACCTCCAGCAAATTGGACCTGGGATCTCGATGTTATCGATGCCGATTTGGGCAACGGCAAGTCCCGGCTTTTCGAGAAATATTCTCTGGGTATCCCGAAGGATCTAGTGATAGATGGCCCAAATGTTCCGTACAATATTTGCTTCGCGCTTCTTCCCGCTTTGCCGGACCATAAGGATGACCCTGGCGACTGCTCGACATTATTCGACGAAGAAAAGATCGATGCTGTAACGCAGAGGGGGGGGCTTGGTTCTTTGCGTGACATTAAAGGCATGTCCCCTTGCGGCGCATTGGGGGGTACCGTTTTTGAGGTGCTTGATTATGAAGGGGAGGATGCGTCCATTTTTTCTGCTGGAGGTATGTTGGAATCCTATCTGCCCATTATCCCGGCTTTTTTTTTGGTTGTCGCAGTTGGTTGTGATGAGAGATACTAACAAAAAGCCCACCCGCACTGGGTATTGATTACTCTCTAGACTTTACAATTCCTAGGAAAAATGAATCAGACTTGTCTGATATCGGAGCCATAAAGATGTCCACAGAGCGCGAAACAGACAACAAGGAAGATCTCGACACTGCAGTTCGCCAGGCGCGCCCCCTCTACCTACATAAGTACCCAGCTGTTGAAGATCCCGAAGACTTTTCAGGGGAGGTTAGATTGACCTGTGTTCATGTGCAGCAGGGCAGTGGAGTGATGCTTTCAATTGCAGGCGCAACAAGGAGTTTTCTTGCGTGGACAATGGTTCTGACGGTGGGGTTTTTGGCTGTTTGATGATTGATGGGTTGATAGAGTTTTTATATCGTTGATGTTTCACGAGCTTTGATATGAATTGAGTTTAAGGGGTCATGTAATAATGACTTGTTTTTGTGTTGTCTCTTTACAGTCTGCATGGTTGTGATTTTAGAGCTTTGTAGGATTTTGGACACCATATTTATTGTTTCGGTTCATACCAAAGTATGCACTAGATATTTTCTGGGACGTCAGCACGCTGTATAGTTATTGGAGCACATAACTGACCTTGATAGACTCAAATGGCGGGAGACGAGACTCGTAGTACTATCTAGCAACGCTTACTTCGTGCTACAAATACAAGCAAGTTCCAACCCACTCGCTTGGGAAGAGCACAGGATCAGCTGCGAACAGAAAGGCTTGTTTCCAAGTATGCAACCTGGCTAGGAACTTGTTTATCTAGAGGATATCTTAACAAGGCGCTGGAACTTGGCGGCCAATAGCGATACACCCCCCTCCCCGCTGCGGGTTGGAAATGCTAGTTAGGGTTAGGGCTAGCTAGGCCCAACATGGGCGGGTTAGGGCTTCTATTTTTAGGCGCAACAACAGTTTCTTGACGACGTACGGAGTACGTCCCTTGATGCTACAACAATCGACGACAATTGAACTTTCCAGCAAGATCCCATGAGTTCCTGGAAATACCGTCTCAGAAAACCTCGGCATTTATCAGTTTGGCCTGCCCAAGGAAAAGGCCGCCAAATTCTCAGAATGTGATTCGCCTCGCCAGGCCAATGGCGAATACGTCCAATTATGTACACTGCCCCCCAGACGGGCCATACGGGCCATCCCCATGAAAGCCATCCCCATGAATGCCCAGTCCACCAATAGCATCTCTTATTAGGCTGTTCCCCATGCTGCCTTGTGGCTGTTGGCCGCAGCCGCCAACATGGTCGCCTCTCACGTCCCGCCAACAACCTGGCACCACCGTGCTTTTAGTCTCGATAGTGAGTGGCTCATTCGCGCAAAAACGCCGTACACCATGAGGGCCGCTGCGCTAACTGGCTGTCACTGGTGATGGCTTCTCCTGGGGCTGTCACTCGCCATGTGTTCTGCGATCTAAGGGAATTAAGGTCTCAAGGCAGCTTCGAGCTTGAAGTCATCGCCCACGGCTGGGCTTGACGAATGCGGCTCTTCTTTGTATTAGTGCCCGGAAAAGTCCCTCCCGCCATTCTCTTTCATTCAAATTTCTATCGACCCCGCGTGTATGATTTACCTGTTTCCATCTCACATGGTACCTGAAGACCCTTTGTCTGTCTATCTACTTGACCATATACATACACCTTCATTGTTTCCCGCTTTCAAGGGTATTTCCGCCTACCAGACCAACTTATCGACAGCTCCCTACTCCGTACTGCTCAGTCAATCACCGGCAGCCAACATACATGCCTGGTTGGCCCTATGATCCGCTGCTGGTTGAATAAATACCTAACACTGTCACACATAGCCCTGGTCGCGGTGACCTCATCATCTTCTCACCGTTCCCTTATCTGATCCAGAGGGACAAATTGCAGACCTTGAATTCCGCCCCCGCCCTGGGTATGGCGAATACTGTCCCCGCGCCAAAGACAACGGAAAGCAACCACGACCAGCGTGACGCTTCTTCCAGTACTGTCCCCTCAGCCTTTGACAGGAGCTCCAAAGTCTCAGAATGGCCGAAGCTGTTGGGCATCGACGACCTAGACCTCCAAACAGAGCAGCTTCCGCCCCTCCACTGGCTAGCATATGAGTGTCCTGAAGAGCTCAAAGTCACGTTTGAAAATACTCCACCGGACATTACAAAGATCGTTAATCAATCTCTACTTGTCGAGCTATATAAAAAGCCAGAAGCGTCCGTCGAGCCCGGCTCATCGGACGTGGACTCACGGAATAGGCTTTCCGTTGCTACATCTGATGGGCAGGATAGACTGAAAAATGACTCGGCGTCGCAATTGTCACGGCTCTCTTCAGCAGCGAATTCGCATTCGGACGGTGGTCGATCGCCATCGAAGTTGTCGTTGGATTCCTCAGCCATTAAAAAGCCATTGGGATGGATTGCAAGCAAGACGGGGAAGCCCGGGAAGGGGTTGAAGGAGAAGATGCGGGAGAGATATACATTCAAGTAAGTGCACTAACAATTTAAGACGACCTTCAGATTGTGAATCATTCTGTCTAACTTGTTCATCGTGCCCAGGGAATGCGCAAGTTGCATGGATGACATCCTCGACAAAAACTTAATTACTGTCAACTGTCAACACAAATACTGCCACACATGTTTCGTCCAACTCGTCAACACCGCTATGAACACAGAGCGGCTTTTCCCTCCTAGATGTTGTCTCGAAAAAGTGCCTCTACGGACTGTCCTCGACAATTTGTCCCACTCACAGCGGGATGCGTACAAGTTGAAGGCAGAGGAGTATGCCACCCCGGAACAACACCGATGGTATTGCCCATCCGCCAACTGTGGGAAATGGATACCGGCGAACAAGCTGAAGAAAGGAACAAGTCCCAATTCAAAATGTTGCCCCTATTGCCGTGTTGCGATGTGTGCGCTCTGCCGGGGACTGACGCATGCGAATACGGACGAATGCCCACAGGATTATGGGTTGGAAGCAACGCTCGAGGAGGCTGAGAATCATGGATGGAGAAGATGTTATAGCTGTCGTGCGATGGTTGAACTGACGGCGGGATGTCGACATATTACATGTAAATGTGGCGCCGAGTTTTGGTATGTGCATCACATTCGTCTAGTCATTGCCTTTGTTGCAATTGAATACTTTTGCCGGACAGCCCAATTAATTGATATTCAAGCTACACCTGCGGTGTCCGCTGGCGCACCTGCAGCTGCACGGAAACGGACCAACAGCAGCGCCAAGCAGAGATCGAAACCCGTCGCCTCCAGCGCGACCAAGAGGCTGCAAACGAAGCAGCAGAGATCGCCGCCGCCATTGCTCAAATTGAACGTTTGGTACGTGAGGAAAATGCCGAGCGGGAACGCCTAGAAGCAGAGCAACGCCGCATAGAGGAGGAAGAGGCAAGAGACAGAGAGTTGAAACGGATGATGTCCATCGCTGATAAACTCCAAATCTTACGGACCGCCCTCACAAATGTTATCAACGCGCAACTTACGATGATACTTACCCGCCATGAACGCCTCGCGCTTGACCTACATACTAAGACGATATCTGCCACCGCTGACTTTGATACCAGACGGGAACGACTCATCGCTGGTCTACGCGCCAATCAGCGGCAACGTATGGACATGCTGGCCGCCGTCCACCAGACCGAGCTTGACGAATTATCCACCCGCCACGAGGATGAGGAAGACGACACCTTCCTCACAATATCCCGCCATCTAAAAAATAATCAAAATCGCGATGCGCGTCAGAAGAGGATCATCGACAAGTTAAAAGCCCAACACGACGCTGAACGACAGGACATGCTGCATGCCCACAACACCGCCAACTCTGATTTGGATAACAACAACAGTCTCGAACTGAAAGCTCTGGAGGCTGGGCTGGCAAGTAGCTACCATGCCTCCCGCGAAGCGGGTTTGGATATGGCATTCAAACTATCTCAGAAGATAGTCATTGACCGCAGCTGGTTTAATGCCATTTTCGACAAGCGATGGGAACTGTTAGAGCAGTATCGGGTGAAGCTGATTGCGTCGGAAGTGGATATTGACGAATTGCCGATAGTTGAGACTCTGCCGACGGAGCTGGTGGGTGATGTGCCAGCCGTTGCTGCTGTTCCACCCGTCATGGTTTCTCCGGAGCAGCCGCCTATGTCCCCGGTGTCATCGGTGAGGTCGGATGATAGAAAGAATGTACCAGACCATGACGGTGAGACTGCGCCGGGTGGTAGCGTCAAGAGACAGGAGGAGGTGAGAGCGAAAACATCATCCTCGAAACGGTGGGAGAGACAGTCCCCGTTTGCAGCTTTTGGATAAGCGGTGTTGGCAATACATTTGGATTGGTTTGGCGGCGTTTTAACATTGGTGTCTTTGGGGGTGGACTACATATCATTTCCTTACCCCTTTTTTTAGCCTTAGAGATTCCTTTTGATATCCACTGGGCGTATATTCTACTTCTCTTTCACCTATCGCATTTTCGACCTCTTTCTCATCCCGCTTCTGAGAGACTTTTTAACCAAGTTTGTCAAATCTATTAGATGTAAGTTCCATCTTCCCACTGATGTCCATCGCACTGGCTAACTAATGATGCTGATACAGACCCCTTCTTCTACTTTCCATGCGTACACACCCCTTTATCAGATTTCAGTTGTACCTTTCATGTCTATACTTATATCTAATGATCTCTATATGCCATTCGCTAACTTCAGTCATTGTGCTCACACATACTTCTATCACCCCCTTTTTTTGGGTTACCATGACCGGCAGTTACCGCCTCCACAGACATGTTGGGTGCATAACACATTGCAGGCGGTAGCCAAGGAACCACACATAGCAACGCAACAACAACATCAAATCACCCCTAGAACCAAAACAACAACTTTGTCTCTTCTGTCTCCCTCTCTTCTAGCTTTCGCATACGTCCTTCGCGACTACATCAACCATATCGGTTCAAGATTCAAAGTGGAGCACAGCTAAGGGTAAGAAGGAGGTAAGTATTGCAGTGCCCACTAGGATAACTGGTCCAATATCTCGACTAATATTGACAATTGCAGAGCAGAACAGAAATCAACACCGCCGAAGCTCGCCATGGTCTATCCCAGAAAGCGCAAGATTCCGCCGAGCGGAAGTGCAGAGCCATCATCCGGCTTTAAACGACGAGCACCTACAGTCGAGGACACTCCCGAGCTGTTGTGGGACTCTTGCGCGGTGTGTCTGGGGAGACTGGTTGACAATCCGCGTGCTACTTGTAAGCCGAGAGAGGATGGGGATGGGTGTGTACAGTGTAAGGCTGATTCTAGCCATTGTGTCGAGGTACGCTTGCGTCAAATCGTTTTATCTAATCTGCCCAATATCGCCATCATCCAGACATCTTGATATAACTGGTATTGGCTAGCGATGCGCTTTATGAGCCAAGGTCATTTCTGTAAATAATATACTGACATGAATCAGATCCCCAATCTCTTCATTGCCCAAGCAGCAGCTATCCAAGCCCTGGCGAGACTGGTCCATACATCCTCTCGGGATAGCCTGATGCGTCATCGCCGGCAAAATGAACTCGCGAAGAAATACGCCGAGTTCCATATCGACCTTCAGGGCTACTGTTACTTTATGGAGTCATCGGATTCATCTGAATCAGAGGCGGGTGGGGTTTCTCGTGCTCCTAACCCTAGCAATGGCAATGGGGACGGAAACGATACTGGCAATCGCAGGGATACTCCACCGATGGACGGAATTGTCAAGAAGGAACCGAATACTGCCTACCCCACACCTGGCTTGGATGAGATTAAACCTCACATATCTGCATCCACCCATACTACAGCTGCAGTTGATTCTACGCCCACCGTCAGTCCCGCCGCCGGAAATGCGAGTAACAACAGCAGCAGAATTGCCAAACCAAATTCTGCCCCACGCGGCAATAGAGAATTCGCGAGTACGGTTAAGAACGAAGACGCCGTGGTAGCTAAGGTTGAATCTCCTGTAATGCAGACTGCGTCGACACACACCCCTATGGGAGGAATTCCGCACGCTCATATGTCCGGTGAATTGCTGACGGTCCTCGGTTCGATCAACCGGAATCTCTCACGGGTTGCAGATGCGCTGGAGAGACGTACTGCCGCGAATATAAAGAAAGACGAAAGTCAGCCTGATGTCTTCCCGGATTGAGATTACAGATTGCTGAAATGAAGGGCATGGTCAGGCTGCGGAGGGCGAATATCCTAGCTTTATGCTTTTTGATGAAAGTGACTAAGGACGGTGGGATTCCATGTTTGCTCCAAGTGCTCATTCATTCCTATGTGTGTCGCGACAGGCGAGGTTTTGTGAATTATATTGAAATTTCGTGATAAACGAGTCCGATTTGATTTTGGCTGAAGGATGGCATCGAATTTACTTACAACTTTTGTCTGATAGTATGCTTCGTCTACCTGCGCAATACGCGCAGCTATGAAGGGTAACAGCCTGGAAAGCTCTCCGGAGGAATCATCTCGCTCAGTGCGCATTTAAATATTAATCAAGTGCTCATTGGCAGCCTCACATCTCATTCAGAACAGAATCACTTGCAACTTCTGCCATCCCTTCTCATCCATCGCCTACCTCTCTCACTCTTTCCTTTTCCTTTCATCCAATAACCTTCCAAGTCTACGGCTTATTCGAGCAGTACTTCTGCTCTCCCTTCTCATCATCTTCATCTCTCACTCTTTCATTTTCCCTTCATCCCTTTCAAGCCCTCAGCCGATAACCTGCCTAGCCCACGGCTTATTCGAGCAGTTTACTTCTGCCCTCCCTTCTCATTATCTTCATCTCTCACTCTTTCATTTTCTTTCATCCTTTTCGAACCCTCAACCACCCTCAACAATAACCTGCCTAGTCTACGGCTTATTCGAGCAGTTTCCTTCTCCTTTAACTCTCTACTACACACCATCACCGCAACATTCGTGGAAGATCCAAGCATATCAAACCCAAGGTGAGTACAAGCAACTATACCTCCACCTCACAAACTAAATCCTCTCCTAACGAATGCAAACAAAACAAGACGAGCAAACCCAAAATGGAATCCCCGCCTGAAAAGCGCAAAGCAGAAACCGACCATCCGGAATCATCAACCCACGAGACAAAAAAGAGGCCTTGCCGGGAGCTCAATGATGAGGTGGCCAGCACCAGCGCCGACAACGGGCCGGTGAAATCTAGTGCTACCGTTAGCCATACCGAGACGATCAACTCTAACGAGCCGGCGGAGGAGTCCTCTGTAACCCCTGGCTCTGCCAAGATAACCAACTCCACCGAACCAAAACCAACCGCCTGCGACGAGCAGCCTCGCAATACACCGGAGTCCCCAGCGTCCCCAGCATTACCGGATGCGCCCACAGACAAGTTCACCACCAACAACAATAATAATAGCGGCCCTACGTCGAAATCTCTGGCACCGTCTGTTTCCTTACTCCAACTCGCACGAACCCTCCGACTCGCGCTGCTATGGGATTCCTGTGAGAGTTGTGTCCATCGAATGGTCAGGAAGAATCACATCCGATGCAAGCCTAATCCAAAGACAGGAAAATGCCAGCAATGTCAAAGGGCAAAGGATAAGTGTACAAAGGTATTGTTCTGAGAGGGAGGGTAGTGTTTTTTTTTTTTTTTTCATTTTGTCGGGTTGCCCCTTAGTCGCGAGATCATCGTTCAATACTACCCCGATTGCATCTATAAAGGGGATGGGGAGAAAGAACAATCAAAGAACTGCGATTGTAATCTATTCCCAGAATAAACATACTAACGATTCCAGATCCCCAAACACATCCTCTTTCAAGTCAGGAAACTCCAGAGGATCGTCCAAGATATCAATCACACGCCTACAAAAGACAGGAGCGCTCGCAAGGCGTTGAGATATGAATTATCCATTGAGTTTAACAACTATCTTTTTACGCTGAGGGACATTTCCAAACCGCCAGAACCATTTTTGGAGCCCACTCCGGCGGGTGTGACAATGGCCAAAGGAAACGGACTTGATCAAGCTAGCAATCCCATTACTGCGGGAGGATCAAAGGGGAAAGGTGTTAGCAAACACGGCGATTTCCTCAATCCCAAGCCCCGGATTGAAAAGAAGACGAAAGTTACAACGAAGAAGCCCCAGTCCATCCAACCCCTTATGGCTGGCGACGATGGAGCTTCAACTGGAGACTCAGCTATAGCTAAGCCGCCAGCCAGCTGTGGACAGAAGAATGGTTCAGTATCGAAGATTCCCCCTCCCGCTCCGGCCGACGTGGGAGATACAATGAGTGGAACCAGCAACAAGGAAGCTCAAAGCGCCAGTGGAATGGCAAAGACTGCAAAAACATCCACTACCCCGGTACAAGGGAAGCAGGACAGCAGCGGATCGACGGATCAGATCCAGCAACAGGGGCGGACTCTTACGCATATGTTCCCGGGCGACGTGCTGGCTTTGGTTGGGGATATTGTTGATGATGCGTTAAGAGGACGGATGTGAATAGAGGCGACGGGGATGGATGGGGGATAGGTATTGGTGTTGGTTGCGGAGGTTTTTCGAGACGGTTGGGTGGTTGGGGAGTGAAATGAAATGCTTGGCTAGTTGATCCTTCCCCTTTTTTTTTGATTTTTTTACTTTCTGATTGTTGAATGGTGGGTTTGCGGGGGGATGAATTGGAGGTGAAGTTAATGGTTAAATTGATAGTTGAGTTTATTCATCATGAGCTTTCCCATATTAAATTGAATTAGCAGCCGTTCACCAAGTAGTAGTTAACCTTGAGCCGTCCTTGATCTCTTTTCCATTTTTCCACCAAGACTGCCATCATTCTTATTTTCTCCCCTTAGAAAATGACTTGTACTCTGAATACAATGAGCACATTATTCCAGTCCACTCTGTCCATGGCCAAGCAAGCTGACCACTGCTCCGCCGTATGAATTATTTGGCGGCGGTGGTGTCCCGCAATAACCATGATCAAATTATCAATACACAAACCGTCGCCGATGAATCAGACTTTCCCCACGAGCTGCCTAACGGCCTACTTGCTGGGCGATTCCAAGACGAAGCTATACACTCGCCGCTAATAAGCATACTACCATACCCTCTCAATACCTCAACGACCCTTCCATCATGGGTAAAAACGCAGCGAACGCAACCTAGGCACAGCCCAGCAGAATATTTGCAAATAGGCAAAGTTATAGGGTTCGCTCATGGAGGACGGGCATACTCCAGCTGATTTCCACCGTTTCAACGAATGTCTTACCAAGTTGAAAAGATGGATGTTTATACCTTAGGAGTATACTATCCAACTATGTTATAATATCAACTTCGATCGCGCGAGCCTCATACCATTTGGGGAAGATATGGTTTTCAGAAAGTAGAAGACTCATTTGAACCCCTTAAAATGTACCGAGTAAGTTCTTTTCCACGCTTTTCCCTTCCCCCTTTTTTAATTTTTTATGAAATGCTATATTGTGAGTTTCTTACCGGAAACACAGTAATTTTTCCCCGAGGCACCACACAGGAGGACATCGATAACACTATAGAACAACTACAAGATGACATGCAAGAAGAACGGACCTCGCACGTTCTGGATTGGCCGACCAGTCGATATAGAAATTACCGCTCAACATAACCAAATAAGTTAAGACTTTTGTCTGCCCAGGCGAACCACCCGCATCATATGAAGAATTGCTTGAGATTGAGAAGAGCCTTTTATCTACCATAGTTGTGAAGAATGTTGCTTTGTTTGACTGGGCTTATGCGGTCTCTGCGGAACATTGTTTAACCGGGACAGCCTCAGCTCTCTCCACCGTCAAGATGTCGAATAAAATCATCCTCCGCGATGTCAGAGACTGGGATGAATGGATTGAGGACGTCATGCGTGTCGTCTGGGAAAACGGTTTTGATATCTATATGGATGAAAAAGACCCGGAGAAACCACCCAGCCGCCCCGGCTTCTATAAAGCCGATACATCTAAATCCCTCGAAGAACGGAGCTATTCCCTGCAATTGCACAAGTACCGTCGAAAGGTCTACAAGATATATAGGACTGCGGAACGAGCAGTAGCAACATATATCTGGGAGAATATAACCTGCGACGTAAGACAATTACTTAGGGGTGACGCTGATGCCCGCGAGATGATTCAGAGTCTTAAGTCCCAAGTGGCCCCGAGCCGACCCGAGCCCACTGTCATCCTGTCCCAACGCAAGCGATAGTATTTTAGGTGCAAATATGGGCACCGCCCACCGGTGGAAGAAGATGCTTGAGGTTGATGATATGTGCCTTGGGCGCGTGATTTTGGAAGCTGTCGGGTGCGAATACTTTGGGAGACACGTGGGCCTGGGCGTGGGAGGGGTGGAGAAGCGGGCGCGAGGAGTTGAGGGCCCGGGCCGTTACGACTGGATTGATGAGGAGGAACTGAAAGGCCATGGGGACGAGGGGTCAGTGGAATGGCCTCGAGCGGAGTACAGCCAGGACCCAAGCACGGAGCAGGCAGAGATCGCCACCTTCATGGCGATGGGGGAGTCTGGGGCTACCGATGGAGAGGTGGGCTGGCCTGCAGCCTTTGCCGCCGCCCTCTAACAGAAAATTCTCAAAAATATCTGTTCATCCTGCCCCTCATATTTCTACATGAATGTTGCAATCCGTCAAGTCTAAGAAGCTGTCTGGGACGTGATTAGATCCCAAATACCAGAATACGGGCTATAAGTCCGTCCGCTTTTGGCATTTGAATAATGGCTCCCATGAAGAGATCTCTGACAAACCCATGCCGAAGGCTGTGAAATATGAGATTATAAATAGCCAGGACAGTTAATCCGGTTCAGATCTTGGTGAAGTATACAAAACCCCTGATAGTGATGATCAGGGATCTGATCTATTCCCAGAATTAACAGCTCAGGAAGAATGCAAGCGATGTTGCTGCGATAGTGGGCGTCATTCCCCATAGCTACCTGTTTATGCCCCTACGTGTTTCTCCTGATATGGCGGTGAATAGCATTGCTAGCCAGTCAGTGAACCTGAGCTTTAATGTGCAGGACACCTTATTTGCTACCTCTGTTGAAGAGGTGGCTGCCCCCTCTTTGCTTTCTCTTGATGACATTGCCAGCAGTTTTGTTGATTGTGGCGAGCCTGAAAATGTTGCTGAGCCAGAAGCACAGGCTCATGACGAGAAAGCAACGGAAGAGGAGGCGGAAGACAATTTTGAAGTGGTCAAGAATGTGGCTGAGGCCGAAGAGTTAATCAACCTTCAGAACTAGCAGGTGAGAGAGGTCAATTCGACCGTGTCCACCTTGTTTGAGGCACTCGAGACAGCCAGATTGCCATCCAAGCCGTTATGCAGGATTACAGTTACCACGCCCTAGATACGGCAACTCAAGGACTACTTATCATGGCGGATCGCTTCCTTCTGCTCGAGTCGAGCTGTTCAAGCTTGTCAACCGAGCAATGGAAATATATGACTTGGATTTTACCAAAGAAATACCCAACCCTACGATCTTATATGTCCCTCTACCACACCAACCCTAAAATCTTCCCTATAACAGAGGCGGGATTTTCAAAAAGCGATAAAGACCTAGTGAAGACAATGAAAGTCTGGCTCAAACAGCATAACACCAGGGCCTCTTTGAGGAAGAGAATGTCCCAGTCCTCCATATTTGGAAGCGTTTGCTCCTTTTAGCAGTGTATCTCACACTTATTTGAGTGTCACTGTGGTCCCTTCTGGGCCTTCTTTCTTTTTCTTCAGCACTTTCTTGACAAACAGTGCAACAAACTTTCTCGATGGATGTTCCGTAGTCTGGTTCATGAACAGTCAGGCGGAGCGGGATTTACTGTTACGAGTACGGGATTAAACATGGAAAGTTCTATTAGAACTAGGGATTGATAGCAGGATACTCGATGCCCAGATACTAATACCTTGCACATTATCTTTGTGAAAAATCAGGCACTTTTTTTTGCAAAGAGTATATTGCCCCGAGAGGCAAAGGCTGGAGCATGCTACTAGGGTTGGCAACAGAGGTTAACAGACCTTACTAGAGTGTCACTGCTCAATCTTTTCGAGAGTGTTCACACGACCCGCGGAGTTACTATACCAGTGCCACCAGTGCTGATTGACAACCGGTTAAATGAAATTAACCGATTCAAGGGCCTTTTCCATTTTGTCGTCCATAAACAAGCAAATTGGGAAGACAAATATCGGCGAACGACGTACCGTGAGCAGAACAGGCAGGGCAAGGGGAACACACCGCCCTACCGGTCCTATCAAAAGGAACGGCCCCCATCCCAAAATTGCCCAAAAGTCATTTCAAGAGTGCCTCAATCAGACTACAGTGGGGAGAAGTGCTTTGGTAGCGGTGGTGGGTTAACTCCGAGTGTTCGATACACCGCTTGTTGGAAGAACTCCTGCGTGCTGTCTGCGGGAGGATGCTTCTGGATCTTCGAAGAAAGCGCATTGTAAGTTTATCCACTTACGACGCTCTAATCCCCCAAATCATACTGCACTGGTAAACAATTTTCCGGTTCTCTACTTACATATGTATGTATGATGCAGCCTGCCTATGATTCTTTGATACCCGTAAACCCCGGCAAATGTTGTGCCTCCAGGGGTCAGAAAACACAAGGTAGGACATATCTCCATGAAAGAGACCTCTTCAATGACGACACAACAGCATCTAGGAGCGAGTTCATCATCTTTACCTGTGTTCATCCCCAGATTTTAGAACAAGTTTTCGAAGAATTTGGGATGGCTATGGATGAGTCGCAGGAGCGGAGGATGGATATAAACTTGAGTGATTGGGTAAGAGGGGTCGCGGGCGTGGGAAAAAAAGCTGACATGCGATCAATGTCGAGCCATGTTGAGGAGCAAACCGGGACGGCCTCAGAGGGAAAATGATTACCAGGGGCTGAAGACTGCATTTGTGTGGTGTATTATTGGCCAGCTAGTATCAAGATGTACTTCTCTTAAGGGCGTATGGCTCGTATCAATGGCGACCGAAGAATGATGGAGTAGATGTAGAGTAGACTAAGGAGTAATAGGGAAGTGGGAGATGTAAGATCAGTAAGGTTTTCGTCTTTACTTATCTTCCTCTTGAGTTTCTGTGAAAAATATACTATACAAAAAGGGGTAACTGTCTATGAAGCGGCCAAAAAATTAAACATGTGCCATCAACTCTCAACTTGCTCCTAGAAATCCCACTTAACACATCAATAGTCATAAAATCCCTTCCCGCTCTTCTTCCCCAACCAACCGGCATCAACCATCTTCTTCAACAAGCCCGCGGGGCGATACTTGCTATCACCAGTTTCCGTATAGAGCACATTCATGATGGCCAGACATGTATCCACGCCAATGAAATCCGCCAAAGTCAAGGGTCCCATGGGAACATTGGTTCCATATCTCATAATGCTATCAATGTCTTCTTTGGTACCAACTCCATTCTCCAAACACATGATCGCCTCATTGATATACGGCATCAGGATTCTGTTGGCCAGGAAGCCGGGGCTATCCGTCGAGCGGGCGGGGATCTTGCCCATGCGCTTCATGAATTCAAGGGTTGCGTCGATAGTCTCTTGGGATGTCTGTAGGCCAGTGATGATCTCCACGCCCTTCTGGATGGGGACCGGGTTCATGAAGTGGGTGGAAATGACCCGCGAGGAGGCGGAGAGGTCGGTGGGGTTCTTGGTGGTTGCGGCGGCGATTCTGGTGATGGAGATGGAAGAGGTGTTGGTTGCGAGAATCGCGTGGCTGGGAGCGATTTCTGCCAATTGGGCGAAGATGGAGGTTTTCAAGTCGGGGATCTCAGGGACGGCTTCAATCACGAAGTCGACGTCGGAGAGGTCCGCAAGTTTGGTGGAGGGGGAGAGCATGGAGCGGACTTTTGTAGCGACGTCTTGGGTGATGCGCTCTTTGGCGACGTCCTTCGCGAGGAGTTTGTCTATAGGGTAATTAGTGCTCAATTGGCGTTATTATTTTTTGCAACACACGTACCGGCGAATGTCAAACCCTTGTCGAGAGAGGCTTGGG
Source organism: Emmonsiellopsis sp. PD_5 (assembly GCA_032988985.1). Taxonomy (NCBI): domain Eukaryota; kingdom Fungi; phylum Ascomycota; class Eurotiomycetes; order Onygenales; family Ajellomycetaceae; genus Emmonsiellopsis; species Emmonsiellopsis sp. PD_5. The sequence goes on from JANTQI010000127.1 coordinate 63,870, forward strand.
AGTTATCGATGAGCGTTACGGGAACCCCAGCTTTCTGAGCCGCGACCAGGGCAATTCCAAGTCCCTGTTGAATTGTCCGTTAGCATTGTCGTCTTCAATGGCAGCGATATGGATCTATACCATCTGTCCGGCGCCAATGACACCGAGCTTCTTCACCTCCGCGGCCTGAGCAAGCGGGGAGGTGCTGAAGGATCTCGTGGCCATTGACGGGGCCACTTTGGCCAGGGGCCGCCCTACAACGATGCGGAACATTGTGCGTGAGGAGAATGAGAGGGACGAGGAAGAGGTGGTCGCAGGAAAAAAGGCGTGTTGCGTGCAGGTGGAATGCGATGTTGTTGACGGAAAGCTTTTCGGGTTCCCGATTGCCCGACGGAGAATCCCTCGGCGTTATCTGCCCTGATCACATGGGTCGGGATGACGTCATAGGCCGGCTCAAGCTCGGCTATCGTCGCCTTCCGGAGATAAGTAATTCCGGGCCGCGTAAATGGTCGCGTCTCGACGCGTCTTCCCACACGCGACGCTGATTGGCCGCTGGGCAATATCAGACAGACAACATCATGGCAGCGAGACTCACCAACAGCATCACCATCAACGCCTAGCTTCCCCTGCAATGGAGCCCGAATCTGTGCAGTCGGTGCAGGTGGTGGACCCGGAGGTGCGGGCTTATGTCTACAGCCTCATCACCGCAGTATGTCCCTCCAGCAGTTTGTCCATAGGATATGAAATCGCTTGGCTGACGACGTGCAATTTCTGTAGCTGGGAGGCTCCGGGAGCAGCGACACAGGAAAATATGTGTTAGGAGACGATGCGCTTGCCTGTCTGCGCGACCTTAAGAAATGGCTCAAATTTTACGATGAGAAAGCCAACCGCATGGACGTTGCGCGCTGCTTAGCTGAAGCAAATTTGGTGAACAAAGACCTGCTTCCCATTCTTGCGTTATGGGGGGATTCGGCCCAAGAGGACAAGCACAAGTCGAGAATTATGTTGGCATGCTGTGAGAATCCAATTGCTTCCAATTCCGTTATGTTCCCACGTGGCAGCTAATCATGGTATCCCTATAGTGGAATTGCTTGTTCCCTTGACATGGCCGCTCGAAATCCACAGCCAGATGACGGTCAATCACCATAGACATACGCCTTACTTACAGCATGCGCAAGTCCTATATAAGCGTGGGATTCTTGGGAACGATACGACGGCAGTTTTACGCTCAATCATCCGAATTGCACTACCTAGCATGACCGTTCCCCGATCCGAGCGATCATCTCGTGACGAAGGCATTCTGAAGCTCATGCTTTATCTATTCCGAAATCTTGCAATAATTACACCTTCCCCGCACCTGGCAACTGAGGGAGATGAGGAGGAAGCCTCGAAATCGGCTACCATAAACGCTTTTCATGAACAAGATGTTTTTGCCCTCCTGTTGACAATGTGTTCCAACATGGGGGATGATTTTACTTTCCAGGATGTGATTGCTCTGGAAATTATATTTCATATTGTCAAGGGTGTTGATATCAAGAAATTGTTCATGGATGATTCCCAACGAAGCGTTGAAGGTGCGAACGAGCTCGAAACACTTCTCGACAAAGAATCCCACCTTAAAAGAGAGTACTCGAAAACAGCTCCAACAAGGCACGGCCGATTTGGAACTATGATCTGGGTTAAGCGGGACGATGAAAAGGTTTCCACGGTTTCAGGTCAAGACGTCCTCAAGGACGATCGCACAACCTTCCTAAAGATGGATAAGACGAAGAGATGGAACAAACCGGTCAGACGAGGAGGGGTTGACACGTCTGTAAACAACTTCAACAAACCAACCCCGCTGACGTCTTCCGCAACCAAACATCTCCGCACTTTCGTGGAAGAGTTCCTAGACTCTGGCTTCAATCCTCTCTTCACCCATGTCCGCAAAGCAATCGAACGCGAGGCCGATCGCATAACCGAATCTACGCCTCGTCGGTTCTTCTATGTTGTGTCCTGGTTTCTTGAAGCCGAACGAGTGCGCCGTGTTCGTCAGAAGGAGCTTCGTCAGAAAAATAAAAATGCAACGAGGGATATTGAACCAGATAGCTTCGGGCTGGTTGCTGGTGTCCTCAACCAGGAAACATTCATTGCTATGAATAGACATATGCAGAACTGTCTAGATTTTAAGGACTGGTCGGATCTCAACGCCAGTATGTTGTGCTTCACGCAAATCCTCTTAACGGTGCAGGAAATGATGCACTCGCCACTTGATGAAGATCAGGAAATTGCAGATAACATCCTGAGCCGGATATTCTATGAAGAAACAACCCATGACAGGATTTTGGCAATACTACGAGGCTATAAGGACCAGGGCTTCTGGTATTTAAATGCTTGCACCGAACTGTCCCATGTCTTCCTTCGATTACTAGAGCAATACTCAAAGCAGAATGCGAACCTGCAGATTCGATCTCGCCAACGAGCCCGACGGAAAAAGCGGAAGGAAGCCGCCCCTAACCCTGAAAACGCCGGATCGGATAACGATAATGACAATGACTCCGAAGCCGACGATATGGAGGAAGCAAATAGAACCGTAGTCGAAAGGACCTTTGACTTCCAACGCTTCGCTTCCAAATTTTGCACGCAGAAATCTGTCGACACCTTCTTGGCTTTAACTGCCTACTACAAGGAGCTGGATATGGAACAATTGAAACGAGCCCATCGATTTTTCTACCGGGTCGCATTCAAGCAAGAATTAAGCGTTCTTCTTTTCCGCGTCGATATCATTGCTCTGTTTTACAAAATGATCAAGGGACCGGAAGGTCTTGACTCCTCGAAACCGATATACAGAGAGTGGGAAGAGCTCACGCGGCAAATCATCAAGAAACTTGTGAAGAAAATCGGCCAGCGTCCAGAACTTGTTACTGAGATGTTGTTTAGCAAAATAAACGCCACCGTCTATTATCTGGAATATGGGCATGAAAAACAAACTTTTTCGTCACAGTCGAAGGCTGCTGCTGAATTGGAAGTGAAGCCTGGTGTTGCTGCGACACTGGATGCAAAGATAGGAATTGTTGTATCTGCGCTGTGTATGGAGGGAAAGAAGAATTTAGTGGAATGGGTATCCAGTATTTTACAATCCGCAGTCAACGAAAGGAAGAGCTGGGAGCTTGAAGCTGAGGCTAGGCAGGCTGCGGCTGGCGAGGGAGAGGAGCAACAAGATGGGGAGGCGCAGGAAAAAGTCCCGGTAGCGAATGCTCCCTCAATAGGTAAGATTCGACTCTCTAGCCTTTTTATATTGGTTTATATATTGATGTTCCTCTAGCCGTCACACCCCTCGATGACGCATGTCGGCTTTCCATGTTCAAAAACGGTCGTTTCCGTCTCCTCCTAACACTAGCTGGTCTCGAACGAATAGGGGTCGAGGACGTCCTCGGAACCTCATGGATGATCCCATCCTCTCTTTCATCTCAGACCCTCGAAGAGAGTCTAAAGTCAATCGAGAAACACTGCGCAAATCCCCAGGCTGAGATAGACGAAATGGAGCCGCGGGATCTACTCCGGCGGAAGCGCGAAGTCGACCCAACGACCTCCGCCCGCGAACAACCATACACAGTCGACTTCGGGAACGACTCGGAAGGAGAAGATGATATCGATGGTATCCTCTTCCCACCGAATCTCCGGACAAAGACAAATACCCTGGACGAGCTGAAGAAGAAACGACTAATAAAGCGGAAAAAGCGAGACGGAAACGACCCTGGCCCAGATGAAGAAGCGCTGGAAGCAAGACGACTGGCTCGACAAGCTAATGCGATGGAGCGTCAGCGGAAGATCAAGAGTGGTTTATATATTAACCCCAGTGATGACGAATCAGACGAAGAGGCTGATAAGGAATTCTTTGCTCGTGAAGAAGAACGAAGGAAGAACCAAGCAAAGCGAATCCAACAGGCTCTGTTGACAGGTAGACTTGAAAATGGAGAGGACCTAATCACAAAGAAACCATCAACAGCAGGACGTAAACGGAAGAGCACTGCAGATGAGGGCAAGAGTAAACGCCGGCGGAGCGATTCACTCTCATCAGACGGCGATGGCGATCCCGATGATAGTCTGATGGTCTCACAAACATCCTCTCCAGCTAAGTCTACGTCAGCATCAATAACACGGCCAGAACCACAAACACTCGACGACGACACTCCCCCGACATCCACAGAGAACGATCGCGGCCCTGCCTCCTTCGATGAAGACGGGATGATGTCCGATAACCCGTTCGATATACAATTAAACCCACCCGTGAAAACCGGTGATAAAGGGGCGGCGGATGGCGATGAGGATGATGAGGATGGTCCTGTTGCGAGACCGCCGAGACGGCCGAAGATGCTTTATGGGTTTATTATTGATAGCGATTCGGAGTGATTTTATTCATGTTTCATGTGTAGTTTGATGCGTTATGTGGGTGGGCGTTTTCTTTTCCCCCTCTTTCTTTTCTTTCTTTCCTCTTTTATTTATTGGGTTGGCGAGTAATAATGTCACGATGGCGTTTTGGTATTTATGATATATAGATAACTTTATCCCGCGGCTGAGCCTGGCGACGAGGGATGCGGGGGAGTGGGCGGGAGATTTCAAGAATCCTTTCCCTTTCCCCCCTTTCTCCCCCCTTTTTAACTTCCTTTTCCTAAGCGAACATAGGGGGAGTTTCTTCTGGCAGTGATCAGATTCGTGCATAAAACGGCCAATGCATTTTTTCTTTTTCTTTTTGAGTTCCTACTCATTTGCCCTTCACATAGACATCCACTGGCAACCAAAATACGCGGATCATTGAATCTGAAACGGTGTTCATTGGTCGTCCGTCATAGGGCGCGAGTTGAAGTTAAATATCGCTGACAAATTGAAGAGGAACCTTGCGCAGTCAGAGCAGTGGGGTATTTCGTGAGCAGAAAATACTAGTATGACTCAATGCTGAGGTTCTTGAGATCTCAAGTAACCATTTAACATTGGGCTGGCAAGGCATTTTTGGATAAACCCTCTTTTCCCAACCGAAAACACCCAAAAAGGAAAAACAGTCCATAAACAAGACCAGGAAAGATATCACAATGACCCAACCAACCCTGCACTTCGTCACCCTAGACGTCTTCACCACCTCAGCCTTCAAAGGGAACCCGCTAGCCGTCGTCTTCCTCTCAGACAATGTCCCCATAAACCAAGAACAAAAGCAGCTCATCGCCCGCCAATTCAACTACAGCGAGACAATATTCATCCACCCCACGGCCGCAGGAGAAAATGCAAACAGCAGCAAGCGAACAATAGACATATTTACCACGCACAAAGAGCTTCCATTTGCAGGCCATCCCACCATTGGCGCGACCTCATGGCTGCTTCTACATTCCAAGCCAGAGGCATCAGCAGCCGATGCGCCAACAACCATCACCACCAAAGCAGGCGACATCCCCATATCCATCTCCTCGCAAGACCCTAACATGGTCTCCGCGCTGATCCCGCACAACGTGCGCATCCACTCGACCAGACTCCCACTGGCAGCACTGCTGCGGCTGCATCCAACATTACAGCCATATCTAGACGCCAATGACGCCGCTTATAGCGGTGGATTCCCCATCGTCTCTGTGGTCAAGGGCATGACGGCCGTTCATGTCCGGTTGCCCAGTCTGGAGGCTCTAGCCGCTGTGCAGAATGCTAATGGTGGAGGACGGATCCCGTCCGTGGGTAAGTCACGGGGCGGGTATTTGGATGATGACTTTGCGGATTCCCATGTCTCTGCGTATTTCTATGTGAAGGATGTGTGGGATGAGGTGAAGGGGCGGAATGTGATTCGGAGCCGGATGTTTGTGCACACGATTGAGGACCCGGCGACGGGGAGTGCGGCCAGCGGGTTGGTTGCATATTTATCGTTGAGTGGACAGGGGATTGCGGGTGGTGGGAAGGCGGTGTTTGATGTTGTTCAGGGGGTGGAGATGGGGCGGCGGAGTGATATTGGACTCCAGGTGCAGCTGAAGGAGGGCGGGCGGGAGATTGACAGCATCCAGCTGAGCGGGAGTGCGGCGAGGGTGGCCGAGGGAGACATTGTGGTGCAGTAAGTAGAGATTTGAAATAAATGTTTGGGAGATTTGATATGCCGTGTGAGGCTCAGGTTGAGGTTGCCAAACACACTTCCCAAAACGGCAATTGGCGACATCTTCATTTCTTTCTTCTGTTTGTTTGGATATCAACATCTGTTCAATGCTATATCTGCAGTCTTATACCTCTTTGACTTCTATCTACCCCTTACTGCGCAGTATTTCATTCTGCAGGTCTTTAGCACAGCACACATACACTCCACAACACACATCAGGATCCGACTCCCAGGGCAACCAGACAAAAAAACATGCCTCTCTCGCGGTATCCTGATCCCCCACCGTCTCCCCATCTATACCCTTCTCCGCGCGATGCCAAACAGCCTGAGAACCGCAAGCGCAAAGCATCACTGCCGCAGTCCCTCCACAGGTTCGCGAAGCACACGTTCCTTCGCCGGCCACGTCGCACAACCACGGATTATTCAAGCGTTCGTACCACACCAGCTACATCCCTCACGAGCGGCTCGTGCCCAGCCAGTCCGGCTGTACCACCGTCGCGGTCTGACGGTGTCATGGCCTCTGCAGCGTGTCCGCTCGGAGGATCAACAGTGGCGTCGGGAGGCCGCACAAGGCTTCAGCCGCCAATGACAACAACGGCATCATCCAATGGTGGCGGAACTATGCCCAGAAAGGCCGGGAATAAACAGCTGTTGCAGCCAACACCGGCGAATTCATGCATATCATATTATGAGGTATCCAATCCGGCTCAGACAAAAGAGGGAAAACAGGAAACTTCCAACAGTGGGAATGGAAAAAGCAAAAACGCGCCGGGAGAGGTGCCACAGACACGGCTTCCCAGTCCCCAGAAAAGAAGATATACATACAGCAACCTCCCGCTTCCAAAGTCAACCACGTTTTCATCCTTCAGTGCTCTACGGCAGGGATCATCTATACCACGCAGCCAATCACGGCCCAAAGACATCAAGGGTCCATGCGGACAGCAAGCAAACGAACAACAACAGCCTATGGGTTTAATGTCTCAAAAGCAGAAGACGACGCAAACGGCACCGCAGACAGCCAACAAGAACAACAACGCGAACCCGTCTGGATTCGGACCACGACATTGTTTTACCCCCCATCACCAGCAGCCGCCATTATTCCAACACGCCAGCTCGTTGCCAAAGAGCCAAACATCGATAAACCTGACGTCATATTCTTCTTCTACAACCCCAAACTTCTCCGTGCCAACGGAAAGCTTCATAAATCGCTTCCGGAACCAAAGCCAGTCTGTTCGTAGTAGCAAGCGCAGTAGTAGCCCGGGTTGTTGTGAAGATGCCGCTGCTACAGTACCACCTGTACCATCCCTTAACCAGGATGCTTATACTGTAAAGGCACCACAGCCAGGGAGGTTGAAAGGGCAGGCGTCGATGGAGCTCATATTCCCATATCCATCATCGACCGACAGCGTTGAAGACATCCAAACTGTAAGTAAGCCCTCTAAAACCCCCTTTCCCAAATCAAAGCCTCAGCTAAACCCCCCCCCTTGCACAGATCTCCACCGCCCAACCACAACAATACTGGCTAGGCCGCTTCTCCACGCTCGTCAACGCCTTCCACCAAGAAGACTCCTTCAAATCGAAATCCGACTCCATAACAATAAACTACACCATCTCCTCACCACACCCACACGCATCTCCGTATCCATCCCCCAAACACCAGCCAACCCATTACCATTACATCTCCACCTCCCCCACCGCAACCCTCGATGACCAACGCGCCAAACGCGCCTTCACATTCCTAGAAAACGCCTGCACGACCTCGGAGGCGCGCAGGAGTTTCCTAGAGTTTCGAGACGTGTATACGAAGCGGTTTGGCGATCGGTGGACGAATTGGTTTGTTGTTGATGGGTTTGGTGGGAATGGTAGTACGTCCGATTTGAGTTCGGGAACTTTGGTGTCGTCGTCTTTTGGTGGGAATGGGGAGAAGATGGGGAAGGTTAGGAAGAGTAGTGAGAATGGGGTTTTGGGAGGTGGTGGTGGTGCTGGGGGTGGGTTGATGAATATGTTTCGGAGTGTTAGGAGGAGTTTGGTTTGAGGTGGTCTCTCGTTTTTTTTTTCGACTTTTTATGCATCAAGCCCGTTTGTGTCTGGAGTTGGGACGGTTTGGAAATGGAGGGTACTATTTGTGCGGCATTTTAGGTTTGATTGGGCCTGGCTTTGGGGAGTTTGGGGGGAAAAAAAGGGGGGGCGCGGATGATGGGAACGACAAAACGGGTGATGGGTGATGGGGGGTTTTTCAAATAAAACAAAGGGTTGGATTTGTTTTCTTCTCTTCCATAGATCCGTTAAGCAAAATAATAAAATAATAATAATAATGCATGCATCAAAAAGCAAAGGTGAAATAAATGGAAAAAAAAGGGGGAGGGAATATCCTGGATCCGTTATGTATTTTCATGATATCGGAAAATCATGCATTGTAAATAAATGTCAGAGGGAAGGTATTTATCACCCACCTTCCCAGAGAAAAGGACCAAAAAAAAGGACCCCATAATGTCGTTAAAGTACGTACCTTATAATAAAAAATATCCCCACCGTTTTAAAAAAGGACCGGTTAAAACAGGATAGAAAGAAAAATATACCGTATATCCCATCCACCCATTCATCCATCTGCTCCCTAGAAAAATGAATAATAAACGAACCAACCAACCCATGCAGGTTATCACTTCCCATTCTTCTTCCCCTTCAAAAACGCCGCAATCTGCTCATGCCTCGTGACGAAAAACATCCTCCTCTTCTCCGACTTCCACACCAACACCCCAATCTCCTCCGCGTACCGACACGTGCTCTCAAATTCCGCCAGGTTGAGAAATTCCTTGAACAAGAAGCCCGGCGTGGCTTTTATCCGGTCGCGCTCGAGCTGCCAGAGGCGTATTTGGTCGACGACTGTGGGTGGTAGTACGGCGGCGACGGTGTCGGAGGAGGCGGATTTTGAGGCGTGGTATTTGCGCATTTGTGGGTGGGCGTGGGTGGTTAGGTAGGAGATTATTTGGTCGGCGGTGATGCCCATTTCTACGGCGCGGCGGATGGATTGGCGGGTTAGTTTGCCGGTTATTAGGTTTGGGAAGCGGTATTTTAGAGTGGTGAAGAGGGCGATTAGTGAGATTTGGAGCGGGGAGGAGGTGTAGGCGTATAGCCGGTAGTTGGTTTCGATGATTATGAAGCCTGTTCCAGGGCCTTGGGGGGTGTCGGCGTCGGTAGAGGTGGCGCCGCTGGTGCCGGCTGTTAGGGTGTTTGAGACGGAGCTGCCCAGCGTAATGGAGTCGGAGGTAAGGGTTGTTGCGAGGCGAGTTGGGTAGAAGCGTGTTGCTTCGGAGGCGGGGGAGTGTTGGTAGACGATGCCGAAGTCGGTCAGGTCCGCGAGGGTCTTCAGCTGGGTGTCTGTTAGGTGTCTCTTTTCATACGATTGACCGAGTTCCAGGCTGCTGAGTACGAAGAGGAAGGATAGGACTTCGACGCTATCCATGCCGATTTGTTCGGCGTTTTCGACGTAGAGGATTAGAATGTGCCAGACTTGGGTATTGACGTCCTGGAGGACGAAGGCGAAACCTTCCTTGGTAATTTCTACACGCCTATCGCGGACTTCAACGAGATGGCAGGCTTGCAGGAGCTGTTTGACGCCCTTGCTTAGGGTGACTGTTTCCCGCTGGACTCCTAGGACACTTGTTCCAACCATATATCCCAAAACGCCTTCCCACTGCCGTCTAGCATAATCATCCAGTTGCGCGACCGATATAGGTGTGTCGTCTGGCGTGGCGGATGGGACTCCGAAAGATTGCTGTTTATCACCCCCCGTCAGCGCTTGACGAAGGGACGACGCAAACGGGTCCGTGACCATATAGGCCCTGACATGATCGGATGTGGTAGTGTTCGAGAGGATATGTAATCGGGTTAGGATCAACAACGCGTTGTCCCTCTCACTTTCGCCTTTTCGTTAGCCAGGAAGCTCTTACATATATCTCTGCGGCCTAAAGAAGCTATGCGCTCACCGTTTACTCTCGGGCCTCACCCACAGCTCCAGGTCCGCCGCAGGCAGCGGGTCCTTCATGTAGAGAAGCGCCATGACGAAACATTTTGCTACCCGGCATTAGCTAACCGTAAAGTGAAGTCTCTTTTCTGTACAAAGGCATGCTTCCGCATTTACCAAGGTGCGGCAACATTCGCCGGAAGATAGCTAGAGCGGTGGAGGGCTGCTGGTAGAGCCTGCGGAAGACGGTGCCTGGCAGACCCTCCAGGTAGTCCATCGAACGGGAAGAGGACGCAGCCATTTTTGAGATGGTAGGGAGCAGGGCTGTCGCCGTGTAGCCAGTGTCACCGATCTATCATAGCGGGTGCAGTGATGTTGTGAAGCTCAAGAAATAGCTGTGAGGTGAAGGTGAAGTTGAATGAAGGTCGGGATATATTTAGTCCGGCGGCCCGCACAGACCAACTGCGCTGTCGGAGTTTCTGTCCAACTCGAGCCAAAAAGACCCGAACTTGTCTCTGAGTTTTATAGATCGCAATATCGAGATCAAACAATTATCAATTACCGCTTTTCAACATGCCTGCCCTCAAATTTGTTCAATCAGTAGGTGTCTAATATGCTTGTCTCCCCGAAAGTCAATTCCAATCACTAATTCATGAGAAATCTCCAGGTTTGGCAGTCCTTCAGGGCCACTTCCGGCTTAGAACCGAGGTATTCATCCCCCCTCCAGCAATTGAAGATATGCAGAGAACATATCACTGACTACAACTCAATATATACAGATTACTGGATGGTGTATGAACTAGCTTTCCACCCTCAATTCAAATTTAATTACACTTTCGTGGTTGGGAATTCGATATATATCGTTCATTCAACCATGGACCAGATCCGGACTGACCAACTTTTCCCCCATCTAACAGCTTCGAGTAACAGCCGCACGCCCCGGCGTCGTTAATTTTGAACTAGATATTCAAAAGGAACATACGGTCCGTATCCATTCCCCCAGCTAGCCACACAGCGCTGACATTTGAACGTTTGCATAGAATCGGCTTGGCATCCTCCATGGGGGAACAATTGCCAGCATGGGTATGTTCAAATATGCCGAGTTTAATGCTTTTGAGCAAATCGGCTCACTGTTAGTCGATAGTTGACCTAGGCGGTTCCCTGGCTGTTGCGTCGAGAGGTCTTTTTGCGACAGGAGTATCAACAGATCTCAACGGTATGATCATCGAACGCGCTGCAAGATTTTTCCAGCCTCGCTTTACTAAATCTACTACCAGTGACCTACCTCAACTCTGGGGGTAAAATCGGTGACAAGATTCTAGCAGTGAGTTGGGAACTTATACCCCCCCTCCCCCCTTTCCCCATAATATATCTTGTAGGTTGCTAACACAGTATCCAGGAAGTTACCTGCGACAAATGTACGACCTCAGCACATTCGTTACTCCCCCCTTCCCCCTTTTCCACCTCAAGTCTATCATATAACAGCAATAACCCCCGCCCCCCCTTAAACAATCCCCTCTAACAAAAAACTCCCATCTCCAGTTGGCAAAACCCTAGCATACACCTCGATCAAATTCACCAACACGCAAAACGAAATCCTGGCCCGGGGAAGCCATACGAAGTAAGTACTCGCCTTTCTTTCTTTCTTTCGTTTTTTTTTTCTTTTATCTAACAAACTAAAACAGATTCGTCGCCTTCGCATTCAAGGACCCGAAGAATATCGTTGACCAGCTGAAGGTTGAGAAGGCTCCTCCTGGTGGTTCGAACTGAACTGAAGGTGAATGAAATTGTTGGCTATTTATTTTAACTATTCTATTCCCATTTTGAATTTCTTCCTCTTTTTTTTTTTTTTTTGGACAATCGGTTTTGAGATGGTGATTTCAAACCTGATGATCGACGGCCTATCTATCTGATCTGTGCTTGATTTTATGTACATACATACATACATATATACTAGAATAGACCGCAACCAACGAAACACTTGCTTATATGCATTTTTAAAACAGGGCGAGAGAGAGCGGGATAGAATAGAGCAAAGGACTTTAAATATCTACCTAGTTAGATCGGCCATTGCATAGCGGATAACTTTGCGTTCAACTATAAAATGTTTCTGGTATCAGGACAAGTCATGGAAAGACGCCTATGGGGCATCGAGGTGTGTATATAACTAGTTTTATCCCAGGAAATAAATACTATACTCTCAATATATAGACAGCCAAGCGGGAGCATCGGGTCGGCAGGGGCGGGGGCGGGGGCGGGGGGGCATGGGCATTGGTGGTAGGAGGGCGTGGTTATGTTTAAAAGGGGTTATCGGGAGTTTTCCTGGCTGAATAGGCGGATTAAGGCCAAGTAGTTCATCTACGTATGTATGTATGTATGTATGTGGAATGGGCGGGTGCGCTTGGAGTAGAGCGGTAGATAATTAATTTTATTTGGTAGTAATTGCGACTATCTACTAGCCAATGATTTTTTTGTGTATTTTCTTTTTCTGTGTGGCATGGGCCTTTTTCTTTCTCGGATTGCCTGCCTCGAGTCGGTGGATGGCATGGCCATCCCAGCTTTCGACGTGGACAAGGGGGAGATCCATGTTGAACTAGAATAAAGCACCTCAATATATCAATATACATATATCTCTTGCGATTGTGAAAATCAAAAAAGGGTATATCACGCCAATAGATCAAGGCGACGATATGTAAACGACAGAGAAAAATGGCCCTCCAAACATGCTTGTATATCAGTCGACGAAGACGCGGTTCAATAAATCATCCCTTCCTCGCTGTAGATCTTACGACCCCCGTAACATCAACCCAATTCAACGTAGCCATTCATAGTGATTCCACGCCGGGGGGCCGGGGGGGAGGTCTCTGCTTGCGTATCCCCAACTTCGATCGCCGCTATGTTTCAAGCGGACGCTGGAACCGCCGAGAAGTGCCATTTCGGAAGTTTAATCGGCGGAGATTGGTGGCATAGTGAGGGGCACATAAGCTGTATGGATTGAGTGAGAAATTCTTTCGTACCCGACTCCTACGCCCCCCCAGCACTTCCTAGACCGGAATAAATGTAGGTGTACGCGATCGGAGGATCCAGGTCCTCTAGATGTATTCGCCTTGGCGAAGTGACATAAGGCATCCATTGCCATGATGGAAAAGAGATCAACCTTGCTGCTCCAGTGCTGATTCATTGGACGGGGCCTCGTTTTCCTTTGCTGCCTCATCTATAACTTCCCCCTTTGCCTCCTCCCTCACGGAGTTTCCTTCTCTGCTTCCCGACCGTTCACGCCATTCTCTGTACTTGTCTGTGGCTTGCTTGCATCCTCTGGCGGCGCAGGAGCCTCAAACAGAACCTTGAGATTATTTCCGTCGTCAATCTTGTCGAACAAGTTGAGCTTGCTTCGAGAAGAGAGACGCAACGTCCTCCAGGTTTTGCTGGCCTTGGCCTTTGCTAACTGTTCCTTCTCTTCATCAGTCATTGCCATTTCGAGGTCGAGTTCGTCCCCCTCGATGCCTCGCATATAAGAATCTGGCTCGGGAGTGGTGAATCTGTCCGATGCCTTGAGACGTTCTACGGCATCATCTTTCTTGTCTTCAGTCAGGAACTTTAGATCTAGTGCTCCCATTGGGTTCGCTCGGAGCCGCTTGCTGGTGGACACTCTGACTGAGCTAGTTTGGGTATCCAGATAATCTTGAATAGAGACTGGGGTGCGCTCGATTGGAGGACACGCTTCGGCCTTCCATCGAACCCAGTTCTTATCCCTTGTGAGGACTGTATCCACCATACGATAGTAGAATTTGCCCTCCGAGCCCTGCTGTAAATAACTAGCGATGGCTGATTTGGTCTGGGTAGCCCATTTTGCCTAGATAATGATTAGAACTTCGAACAACGTATCGAAGTGCAGGTAAAACTCACATCCTCGTCGTTCAGCACATATGGGTAGAGTACTGATTTGTTCGTTAGGTCGGCAAGTTTTGCTTTGGCCTTCGGTGTAAGTGAAAGAACAAAGTCCAGAAGAATCAGAGATTGGACAAGAATGTGTCTTCGAAAGGCAACGTCGTTCACCTATCCATCGAGTTAGCAATCGATCACTAGTGTGGCAACGGCTATAATATATACCTCCAACTCGAACAGATCTCTACTAGTGAGATACTTGGGATTGAAACTGTTTGTCATCTCCGTGCCATCTCCTATCCGTCTCCGCTTAGGGCCACGACGTTGCTCCTCTGATCCTTTGGTCGTTCGGACCTCCATATCGGTGTTGACCTTCTTGAAGATAGAAAGGGTGGTCTCAAGACCATTTTTGAACGACGCAAAATTGGAAGGATCAAACAGCCTGGCGGGGGCGGAGAAATTGGCTTGCAGACCCCAGAAAATTGGATACAGTTCGTCCATGCCAATCGGGGGTGTGGTCTCTGGGCTACTAGGTTTTGGTGTAACCGGCTTCGAGCCCTGCTGAGTCTCGTCAAATGAGCCTTGGGTAGGTTGGGTGCTGGGTGGTCGTTCAGTTGTTTGGGATTCCGTCTTGGTGTCGATGGAGCCCTCTTTCTCAGGCTCATCCACATCCATCGCATTTTCATTGCTCTCTGGAGCTTTGGGTAGTTCATCAAAGGTGGTTACGTTCTCGGTATGAAATTCGCCTCTGAGGTTGACGGAGCTTTTGTCTCCTAACGGAAAGCTCTGGAAGAGAAAAATGAACACTCTACCGCAAAATACTGTATCTTCGGCTCGCGAGAGTCTTCGTAGGAGTTCGTTGCATGATCGTAGGATAATCAAGTTTTTCTGCTTGAAGTGTTTCTGTAACCGTTACGCATCAGTATAGGTCCGTCGCAAACTTCTTCCAAAGTGATCGTACCGCAGTATTCCTTTCCCTCCGTGATTCTAGGTAGTCAAAGACTTTGCGACAGCCATCGATGGTTTGACTGTCCAACAGCTCCTCAATCAGCCAGAATATTAGGCCTGGTTCGCACTGTTCTATGGCAGATGTTAGGACCCGAACAAACGAACACATTCCCGCAGCAGCTCACCATTATCCGAGAATATAGAGACAATATCCAGGAGGTTCCATATTTGAATAAAAGAAGGGTCGTCAATAGATGTCGTAGCCTATATAGCAACGTTAGAGAGCTGTCACTTGGTCTCAATCGCGCAAGGTAACTGACAAGGAGGTCGTAGAACTTCTCGCGGAAAGCTGTTTCCACCACCGCGTACTGAGCTTGCTGGCTCTGCTCCTTAAGCCCGCTCGCTTCCCTCAGCTGGATCTGGTGTATCGCGTCGCCCAGGTCGGAGTCGTTCAGCGGGGGCTCGATGCTGGCGTCCTTCTTGACCTCCGCCGCCTTGTCCAGCAGGTTCTGGACCAGCTGGCGATAGACCTTGACTGCGGGAATCTCGTCTGCCGCCATGGTTCAGGGTAGGAATGCGACTGGACTGCCTTGCACAGCAGTAATAAATATCGGAGGCTGGTGTTTGGAGATTTGCGGAGTTGTCGTCGAAGCTTTTGGACGTTGGGTTTGCCGGACTGACAAAGCGTGCACGGACGTTTTCTGCGCGTCGCCAACTTCAACTTCTGTTTGGAACTTCGACGTCGATTTCGATTCTTGACCAGCGCAACCACCTGGTCTTCAGCAATGGGCCTGCAGATGCGTCCGGCCATGGCGCAGAGTTTGGATTTCCGCCCCACGGTGAATGACCTCCACGAGGACAACCGCTGGGTGCAGCTGGCCAGGAATCACTGGCTGCGGCTGTCCAGAGCTCCCAGGGCCAAACCCGATGTGATCAAGAACGAGATATGGGACGGCCTGGTGTCCGAGAAGTTTGCCATTCGCTCTCTGCTGATACTGGAAAACCTGCATGTGCTGGAGAAGTATGTTTGATTATTCCTGCCATTGACTGGGACGGCCTCCGCTGACATTGAACCCCAGATTCCTATGGCCTACTTACTCCGAAGACTCCTCCAACTACCATGTGCTGCTGATTGCCGTGATCGCGGGCATAAAACACAGAGAACATTTGCCAATATGGGGTGAGAGAAGCCCACGTTTGGATGTCAGAATTCCAGGTAGCATGTGCTGACCCCGTTGCAGAGCATTTCACCGATCGACCAGACGACTTCTCGAACCTTTTCCGCCGTATACTTGCCCTGAACCTCGATACAACCTTACCTACAGCTTCCAAGATATATCTCCTGTCGTTTGTTATTAGCGCTTTCCAGTCGTTGGAAAATGGTCTTATCCGCAAGGAATGCGCGCCGCTGGTGTCCATTGCTACTTGGCACAACCTTCATAACGAGGCTACGAGAAACAAGCTACTCGAACAGATGGACTCATTGAAAAGGGGATGGAGACTGGCTGGGAAACGCTACGACAAGGCAGATGAAGCTGGAAAAGCGAAACTTCGGTTCGAGCGCTCTTGGCTATATTCGATGCTGCTTGACTTCCTGCAGCGATTGAACCCTGTTAATTCTGCCGATGCGGACAACGTGCGATATTGCGAACGATTCATGGAGTTCTTGGTCGACCTGGACAGTCAACTTCCGACGAGACGATACTTCAATTCTATTCTCAAAGATCTTAATATCCTTCCGGTTATCCGTATGTCCAAACTCTACAATGACGAACCGAACGCCCTCTTCCGCGATTTTTATACTCTCCTCAGGCATTTTATAAATTTTGCTGTGGATGACCAGTCAGGCCAGCACCAATCTCCCGAAGCTGTCTATGAGGTTCATTGCGGAGAACTCGCGCATCTTCAGAGAACAGCTATCAAGCACTTCAAAGAGAAACTGACGATTTTGGCGTTGTCGAATTACGGCTCTATTGAACAGCGTGCCGAATTAGAAGGCCATTTGTCTGCCCTAACTGACGAGGAACTAGAGACTTTGTGTTCTCATCTCGGCTTTAGAACATCTTATCCCAAGCAGACTAACATTGTTCCCGGTCGCCAATTATTCCTCGAAATTATTCTCTCGACCTTCGAGCGCAGGCGCTCGTTTCAAGAATCCGCATCAGAATTAACCGTTTTACCAACTGAGACGGCGCTGTATGACCCTGCTCTGCTCCGAAACGAATCTTATGATGGCTCTAAACCCCTAGCTATCCCGAAATTGAACCTGCAGTATCTCAGTCTCGGCGATTTTCTATGGCGATCTTTCCTCCTTTATCGATCTGAATCCTTCTTTGAAATCCGGAAAGATTTGGAATCAGTCATCAAGCGGCTACAGCCTCGCCTGAAAAGAAATACCGGAGAGGTGTCTTTTGAAGGCTTCTCGAAGATGGCGATTCCCATCTCAAAACCGGCCGTCACCGAAGTTGCGCCTCCGAAAGTCGGATCAATCAACCCCGCATACGTTCGCGCTGAAATCATGCTCGACGTGAGCCGCCTTGGGGAAAATGTCCGGAGAGAATGGGAAAGCCTTCGTCAGGACGACGTTGTTTTCCTTCTTGCAATGCAGCCTAAGAAATCGGTGAAGCAGATATTTAGTGCTGACAGGGATCCAAAAGATGAGGTCAAACTGCTCCATGTTCGCACTGCAGAAATTGTACAAGTTCTTGATGAAAATGGACGGCGGCTGAGGGAACCTCAAGTCGACGAGACAAATGGATATAGACCGCGACCCCGGATGCGAAGATTGCTTGTCAACCTCGATGCAGCACCATACAAAGCAGATATGGACAGTCTCGCCAAAGGCAAGGCGGATGTCTATAGCGCTATTAACGTGATTGTTAGGCGGAAAGGCAGAGAAAATAACTTCCGGCCAATTCTCGAAACTATGCAAAACCTTACAATTGCAGATACAAATCTGCCGTCATGGTTGCAGGAGGTTTTCCTGGGCTATGGAGATCCTGCTGGCGCGAAATACACTGAGCTGGACAATAAAGTCAAATCTGTGGACTTCCGTGATACATTCTTAAACTGGGAACATCTTATTGAAAGCTTTCCTGGAAGGACAATTGAACCAACCGGAACTGAGGCCTCAAGTTTTGGGCCTCCCTATGTTCTAGAGATGTTTGGTGAGAAATCAAAGGCAGTCACTTTAAACCCATCCAAAAAGCGACGGCGCGACCAAGTTGAGGTGGTAGCACCAACCCAGAGCTCAATACAGGTTTCATCGTACCAGCCCCCTAACCCAGGCCCTTATCCTGTTGATGCCCCAAAACTCAACACAATAAGATTCACCCCAGCTCAAGTTGAAGCTATTGTGTCTGGTACCCAGCCCGGGTTGACTGTTATTGTTGGCCCTCCTGGAACTGGCAAAACTGATGTCGCAACTCAGATTATCAGCAATATTTATCACAATTTCCCTAATGAGCGAACTTTGCTCATTGCTCATAGTAATCAAGCACTCAACCAACTTTTCCAAAAGATCATGGCATTGGATATTGACCAACGCCATCTTTTGCGGCTTGGTCGTGGTGAGGAGGAGCTCGACACTGATGCTAGCTACAGCAAGTTTGGCAGGGTGGAAACATTCCTTGAGAATCGCGCCAGTTACCTTGCCGAAGTTGATCGCTTAGCCGCTTCCATCGGAGCAGAAGGGGCGCATGGGAACTCATGCGAAACCGCAGGCTATTTCAATACGGTTTACATCCAACCAGCGTGGACGAAATACTGGGACAGCATCAAGTCTGAGGACTGTCCGCGTGAAACTGTCATTGAAGCCTTCCCTTTCCATTCATTTTTCTCGGATACACCAAAGCCACTCTTCGATTCGGATGCGCCGAAGGAGGCCCTGCTCGATGTAGTCTCTGGCTGCCAAAGGCATATGGAAAAACTGTTTTCTGAGCTAGAGGATATTCGTCCTTTTGAGATTCTCCGGCAACAACGCGACAAAGCAAATTATCTTTTGGTAAAAGAGGCTCGAATAATCGCCATGACCTCCACCCATGCGGCTATGAGGCGACAAGAAATTGCTGCCCTTGGCTTCCACTATGACAATGTCGTAATGGAAGAAGCAGCACAAATCACGGAAATTGAAAGCTTCATACCATGTGCTCTTCAGAATGTCAAGAACGGAGAACTGCCCCTTAAACGAGTGGTTCTCTGTGGCGATCATCTCCAAAATTCTCCCATCGTCCAAAATCTAGCTTTCCGACAATACGCAAACTTTGAACAAACTCTCTTCTTACGACTTGTAAGACTAGGCGTGCCGACCATAAACCTCGACCAACAAGGCCGCTCACGCCCTTCGATCGCTGAACTGTTCAAATGGCGCTACGAGCGACTAGGGAATCTCCCAGCAGTGGAACAGAACGAAGAGTTCAAACTCGCCAACCCCGGGTTCAAGTTCGACTACCAGTTCATCAACGTCCCAGACTACCAGGGAGTCGGCGAACGAGAGCCATCCCCCCATTTCATTCAAAACCTGGGAGAGGCCGAGTACACGGTGGCGATATACCAATACATGCGTCTGCTTGGCTATCCAGCATCCAAAATATCGATCCTAACAACATATGCGGGCCAAAGGGCGCTTATCAAGGATGTCCTCAATCACCGGTGCGCTAAAAACTCGCTCTTCGGTCTCCCGAAAATCGTGACGACGGTGGATAAGTATCAAGGAGAGCAAAATGACTGTAAGTAGCCCACTCCATCTATCCACCCATCCAGCATGCCAGACACCCAACTAACCCAAAAACCACCTAGACGTCCTCCTCTCCCTCACCCGTACCCGCACCGTAGGCTACCTCCGTGACGTCCGCCGACTCACCGTGGCCCTCTCCCGCGCGCGCCTAGGCCTATACATCCTCGGCCGTCGAGAAGTTTTCGAATCGTGCTTCGAGCTCAAACCGGCCTTTGATATCCTCGCCAAACGGCCCGATAAGCTCATGCTAGTCCCCGGCGAGCTCTTCCCAACCGAGCGATCTGTTGCAGAAGATGTCGAGGGGACCCCGATGGAGGGCATCGAGCATCTAGGCCAGTATGTGTATGAGATGACGCAGGCGAAGATTAAGGCTTTGGGCGTTGAGGGGGGTGTTGATGAGGTTATGGAGACTATTGCGGAGGAAGGGGGGGAGGAGGAGGAGGAAGAGGAGGAGGAGAGGGATGTGCAGCCGGAGAGTATTCTTGATTGAGGGGGGGAGTTATGGTGATTGATGTGTTGATATATATTGTCATGTGTTTTATTACTTGCGGGTTTCATGGTGTGATTTTGCCTGATTGTTCTGAAGTTGAAAAAAGCATTTATGCTAGGTAGGATACGTAGTTAACGCATGGAGTCTAATAATGATAACCCACTACTTTTTTTTTGCCCCCCTGGAAAAATGATCTATCTTGATCCTCTTCTTCTCCTTATTTTCCTTCTTCCCGTCTTCTCCATATTTTTGAATTGGACCCGTATACTACCACACCCCCCATTGGATTCACTCGGGCTGGACCAATAAATATTTACAGTCAGATAACATGGATACCAATCACGACCATATCGACCGCAATCAATCAATCAAATCGACTCTCCCCACATTTTCGAGAATTACCATCTATTTGAGAGGGAAAGACGCGATGAAGTAGGTAAGTTAGCGAGTTAGTTCTACGTTTACTTAATTACCTTCTGTCTGTCTGTCATTTTCTTATGAGTTTTTTATATGAGAAAGTGAAAGGAGTATGGTTGATTGATGTTGACTGATTGATTGATTGATTGATTGATACCTACACGCAGGTAACCGTCCGCTGTATTTATCTATATAATTCACGCTTGGAAGCAGACCAACTTCGATAGCCCGAGAAGAGTATATATATACGTACAAGGGAGTGTTCGTAGGGTTTATCTGATATGAAGCAAGGCGGGGGGGGGGGGGGGGGGGGGGGGGCGGGCAGACGGAGTGGAGGGTCTCTCTGGGTAGTCGTCGAGAGTGGGTGAG
>JANTQI010000128.1:8197-82554 GCA_032988985.1 Emmonsiellopsis sp. PD_5
CCCGACCGAGTGTGTGAGATCTAGGAGAGAGAAAGGGGAAGAGTTAGGGGTGGTCCAGTCCCCAAAGGGGGGGGGGGGGGGGGGGGGGGGGTGGTAAAGTTCCTACCCGTTCAAGAACCAATTGCGCAATGCGGTCGCCTTCCTTGACTGTAATTTTTATCAAATGTGTGAGTAATTGCGCTGCTTGACACTAGAGGGGAGGAGGTGAGGGGGGGAAGGGGGGGAGATCCCCAGTTCTGAGGCAAAAAACATACTCGCAAACTCCACCTCTGAAAAATTAAACAGCAAAACCTTCACCTCACCCCTATAATCGGCATCAATCACGCCCGCGCCGGTGTCGATAAAGTGTTTCGCCGCGAGTCCGCTGCGTGGTGCGATGCGGCCATCTTAAAACAATAATTAGCCAACATATACCTAATCCACACCCCAAAGGAATATTTTTTTTCTTTTATTTATTTTCACATACAAGTCCCCTCAGGCACCGCAATCGCCAACCCAGTATCAACCAACGCCTTCCCCCTGGCAGGGATCACGATCTCCTTGGCGCAGTACAGGTCATAACCGGCGGCGAAGGCGGAGCCGCGGGTGGGCGCGCGCGCTGTGGGGACTAGTTTCTTTATGAGGAGCGGGGGAGGGGTTGGTTGGGAGATGGAGGTGACGGCGGGTGTATCTGCTGCAGCGGCGGCGGTGACGGATTCGGCGAGGGGCGCCATTGTGGTGGTGGTGGTTGTCTTGGGGCGTTTTGCGAGGGGGGAGTTGGGGAGGGAGGGGGGTTGGTGGGTAGTAGGAACTGTTGATGATGATGTGGTAGGTTCGGCGGGGGGTGGAGTGGATTGTTTGGTCATGGTATGGTGAGATGGTCTTGGGTTGGTTTATGGAGCGCAATTGAGGGTGGGATGAAGGGGTTTGTTGAAGGTTTTGGTTTCTCTTCAACCACTTTATGGTCCGCGTTTTGTCGCGATGAGCTGGACGCGTTTGGTCACGTGGTGATAAGATTTCCGCCCACCAATATACGTAGAACTGGAAGCGTTGAAGGGAGGCGGATGTCGGTTTCTTATTACTTCTACGGCACCTACTGTTGTGATGTGCCTTGAGGCTAAAGGCAGCAATTCAAACTAAGTTCAGCAATGCTCACCGTTTCCCCAAGCTGCCCCAGATTAAATAGTAGCACTAGCTAGGAGGATTGTCCTTTAGTAGCTTTGGTGTGGCCCTCGCGGTCTTGAACGAAAGCACAGAATGCGCCACAAGTCAATGTTCCCCCATATTCAGATCTCGACGCCACCGTGGGCCATCCAGCTTGCCAGCCCCATCATTCTAAAACGAATCGCCCGGCTGGTAGAATTAGGGCTTCAGATTATGACCATAGGCATTGTATGCACTATTAGAGACACGAGGGCAGAACGTGGAGAACGTTGTAGCTAGGCGGCGTCCAATTCCGGCCACGGTCTCACAATCAATATTCTTCTAGCTGAAAATCTGTCCGGATATAGATCAGACGGAAGAAATGGACATTCAACCTTGATGTAATCCAGAGCAGACGGCAACGCGGTGATTGGACCCCATAGCGGAGGATAGTAAGGAGAGTGGAAGGTTTATCTCCATGTCGATGGCGGTAGAGGCGTAAGTTAGAGATCTGACCCGTGGATCGTGGGCGCAACGGGGAGTCTGAGAATTAATATCTCTTCTCTGCAAACGACGTAGACCGCTGAAGCGACAAGATTCGAAGGTGAGATGAACCACAGCTTATGACGCCCATACAATATCCTTTCTGTGCACTCTCAATCGCCATCCGGACAAGTCAAATGTTATTGCGCTGAAGTTCCCGACTCCCAGTTGCTTTCATATTTCGTCCACGTCACAACTTATCATGGTAGGTGTCACCAGGAAGGTCTTGCAGAAGGCTCCATGGAAACCTATATATGATATCTAATCTCAGCGCGGGCGAGACTGGCAGACCAAGCGCATCACCCAGGGCATGGTCAATGAGAGAAAATAATCCGGAACAGGAGTAACTATCTCGGTTAGACGTCGACGGGTTTCAACAGGCCGCGATCCCTGTGTGCTGGTGAGACGGAGGGGAAGTGTAAACAGCAGCTGGACTCGGCAGCCGGGGATTCTTACCAAAATGCTGCCCGTCCTTGAAATTTGTGAAATCGTCTCCTGGCAGCAGAAACAACCGCGGATGGCCGAGGAACACGCTAGCACTGATCCGGCTAGCCTGCCAAGCCTCCCCTCATGACTAAGCAACCCCCCAGCAGCCTCGGCTCCCGGCTGCCGGTGGTTGTCCGCGTGTGGGAGTCCGCAGGTTTGCTGCCGGAGCGACTATATCATGGACCTCTTCTTTATGAGAGCCATTCCCCGCTGAGCGTGTGGTCTGGACATCTTACCCAGCATTCCCGGCGTGCGTTCGTTTGTCTAGAGGCAGCTATTCCAACATGGCGGGCGTTGTACGGCAACCCATCGATGTGCCGGCACTGGAGCGGTATATCAACCAGAATGTCCCCAGCATCAAGACCCCCGTGGATGTAAAGCAGGTATGTTGCTTCTCCTGCATTGTAATTGGATATTCGCTCATGACTTACTCGTCTACAGTTTGGATTCGGTCAATCCAATCCCACCTACCAACTCACAGCAGCCGACGGGCAGAGATATGTCCTGCGGAAGAAGCCTCCAGGGAAGCTCCTTTCGAAAACCGCCCACCGGGTCGAGCGGGAATACCAGATCATCCACGCCCTAGAACCGACGGACGTACCAGTTCCCAAGGCAATCTGTCTCTGTGAAGATGACAGCGTCATTGGCACTGCTTTCTACATCATGGAGTTTCTCGACGGCCGGCACTTCACGGACCCCGCTCTACCAGGTGTCAGTCCAGAGGAGAGGACCGCACTGTACGTTCCCCCTTTCCACGCAATTGCAACACGTACTAATGCCAATGGACAAAAACAGCTGGAAAGCCGCCATCACCACCCTCGCCAAGTTCCACCGGGTAGACCCAAAATCAATCGGAATGGAAAACTTCGGCCGCGCCGCCGGCTTCTACGACCGCCAAATAAGCACCTTCACCACCATCTCGAAAACCCAGGCGCTAGCCGTCGACGTTGACACCAAAGAGCCAGTCGGCGACATCCCGCACTTCACCGACATGGTCCGCTTCTTCAAAAATAAATCCACCCAGCCCAAAGACCGCTCCACCTTCGTCCACGGAGACTATAAAATGGACAACATGCTCTTCCACAAAACGGAAGCCCGTGTCATCGGCATCCTGGATTGGGAAATGGCTACCATCGGCCACCCGCTCTCCGACCTCTGCAACCTCACGGGCCCCTACGTGTCCGTCGGCGGCACACCAAACACGCTGCCATTCAACCCCACGGCGTATCCGGGTCTGCCGGACCGCGAGGACGTGATGGCCTGGTACCGTGGGGTTTCCGGATGGGATCCTCTGCCAGAGTTGAAATGGGGGGATGCGTTTGGCGGATTCAGGGGTTCGGTGATTATGCAGGGAATCGCGGCGCGGTACGCGCTGCGGCAGGCGAGTAGTGCGCGGGCTAGCGATTATGCGAAGCAGATGAGGCCATTTGCGCTGATGACGTGGGAGAGGGTGAAGAAGTTGCAGGAGGAGGGGGATCGGAAGGCGAAGATTTGATGGGGTGTTTTTTATTCTGTTGAGTTGCTCGGGGTGAGATGGTTGCCTTTTCTGGATAAATAGTAGGCTGACGCTGCTGAGCCGTGTTAAATATATACATTGTGCTTTTTCTTTTTAGGATCGGCTGTGTCTTGCAGATAGATACATAACTTCTAGATAGATACTACCTGAGGTTTATGCCTGCGTTCTCCTTCTCCTGAGGTCGAATTTAGCTTCACCCCAATTAGGTTTAGTGGGGTTAGTGAACTATTCACTTCACTACCTGAAAACCAAGCATGGACCAACCAACCTTTGAAATTTCTGAAAGTTCCAAATAGCATAGCTTGCAAGCCTCTTGTGGCGAGATGGATCATCCATAGGGAACAGGCTTAGGTCGTACCTCAGCAGAGCCCTGCAGACTGTCAGAAGAGATACTAAGGATATCAACAAACCAAAGCGAGGTGCAGACTTTCCTACTGCCATGACACCTGACAAGATTGACCATCATGACCCAAGGCACAAGTGTGATCATTCTGGTACGCCAACCCTGCTCTTGTGCCTCCAAGCAGCTTGCCACTAATGCATAATAACATTACAGGGATTCCTAAAGACTCCCCCTTCGCAACGATGGGTGTATATGGAGAAACACACGGGGAAAGAATCCGATACCTGCAGGATCTGAAAGATGCACAACTCCTCTGCCCAAAGCACAATCTGAACCTGGACGCGGCTATTGAGCATCACAAACAGTTCCCTGCAAATGATGAATACCCAGACACGCTGGTCCATTTCCAAAATGGGAAGGTTGTGGAGAAAATAGATCTTGATGGAAGGTATCCGTTGTGGATTGAAGTATGTGGTGTGGTGCCTTATGTTAACTCTCTGCATAAATACCTCAAATACTAATAAGAGGTTTCCTCTCACTGACAATGATAAAAATGCAGGGCCGTGCCTTCGTTTGATACACCCAACTTACGTCCTCTCAACCCTCAGCTCCTCCATGAGGACATGCAGGAGGAGTGACAACCTTGGAAACTCATCAAACTAACCTAGCTTAACCTAGCTTCTTGCTACTATTCAGTCTTCTGGCTCAGGGTATGCTAGGATGAAGGTCGCAAATCACATCAGGATGAGATATTCAAGAACTGGCCGAGAGATCTGGATTGTCTAGCTTGCTTATAGTTTTTGTGTTTCACACAGCTCAACTTCCAGAGGGGATGTGCCGGCTAGGACTGGATGTTAGGGAATCAAACCCTCCGCTACTCCCCTCGCCCCTCCCGGGCAAACTGGCCAACTGGGTGGGTGGTTTCTATCCAACCATGTTGGATCTCGACGTACAACGGCTAGATCATCCATATCTTTGGGGAAGGGAGAGCTCTGGATCGTCTGAGCAAGTGCCTGCAAATTCTTCCGAGCCCAAAAAAAGGCCACAACTGCTATTTACGGCTGGAACACAATCCGCAGTATGTTCAAGGTATTTGTTTTATTTCACCCCTTGTAGTTTCGCTTGTGCTAATCCTTCGATAGATCAATAGTGTCGGGAATAAGTGACCGCCACACTAAGATGAACCTTTTGTGGTCGAACATATGGAGGTTAGAGTGCCTACCCTACAGTACCGGTGCAACGTATTCAACGTCTGCCTATTACGACACGGGACCGACCATGTTGTTGTTTAACTTCGCGGACCGCGCCATGCTTGATATTTCAGAAGATGACTGTCTTCTAATGATGATGACGATCACTACTACGACAAGAACGGAGATGGTGTCGTATGTTTGGTGTCAGACAAGAATTCTAAATGAGAAACGCGAGGTCCTGGTGCCTTTGTCAGACGAGTACACGATTTTTCTGCCTGGTCCTGCTCATCTCTTGAACTGTCTTCTACAAGACAACAACTTTGTTTGCACTACACCAAGCAAACTTATGTATGTTGCAGAGTCTCGCGTTAGATTGGCAGCAATAATGATCTTAGTCGTATATTTTAACCAAGCCACGTTCATTCTCACGAAATTGAATGCCATATTCAGAATGTCATATGGAAACTGCACGTCCCTGTGGGATCAGGAGTCTCCTTCCTCTCTTTCAACTTTCTTTTATTATTTTTTCTCGTTGAGAACCTCCCCTTCCCCCCCAGGCCCAGGAAAGGTACTCCATCCCTTTAAAGATCAATCCATTTCCTCTCCATACCTCAGTCTCAAACCCCCTCCACCTAATCTGTACCTCTTACCCCCAACCAACCAAGCGTTGCACTATTGAGAAAGAGCAATTCCATCCGTTTCATGAGGTACTGGATCATTGATTCATTTGACGGGCAAGGAATGAGAGTGAGAGGAGGTTAGCTTAAATAGCTTGAGGGTCCCTCTATGTTGGCAAATTGATAAGGTCAAAGGGGGTGGGTGGGGTGGGCATGTTGATGGGTAAGGTTGGTTTAAAGGGGGTAACGAAAGAATATAGATCAGATAACAGGGAGAAAGGAAAATGACATGCACAGAGTACCATGCAAGACGCTGGACGTGCAGACAACTTGATATAGGAAAGGAAAATATCATATTAAAGCCTAAAGTGGTTCTTAAGTTATCTCCAAGGCTATTTATTCTACTGGCTAGATTAGCAAATGGCAGACTACATACTGATTAAACATACCCTGATGTATAAGTCCGAGGCCGAGGATTAACTACTAACCTCTCCATCAAGGAAGATTCATTTTCTAACTTATAGTAAGTAATTGGGTTGTGAATAGCTCACTATATTCAAGGTTACTGTTGAGATAAATTGAAATTGTGCCCGTAATAGCCAAAAAAAAGGAGAGGGGGGGGGGAAGGCGTGTGGAGCGGGAATCTATTATGTATATATAGAGGTTAAGTTTTGATATTTATCAACCCCCACCTATTCCCTTATTTCTTTTTCACCATGTACTTTATATAAGTTATGTATGAAATATAGTAAGAATCCCGAAGGATATTTTATTGAAATTAGCCTCTTTACTTCATATTTGTTGCGTTGCATGCCTTGGGTTTGGCTGGCTGGCTGGCTTCTAAAAAAACTTGAGATGCTGACAAGCTGGGCTAAGTCCATTTCGGGCTATTTAGTTGCATCTTTGCACGACTATTTGTGTTAGTAGGAGAACGGAGGTGTTTGGGCGCAGTGTGTATTGTGCATTGTGCAGTGCACATTGCTCTCCATAGTGTATTGTGGGTAGGAATTTGAGAGAAGAAAGATTGAGTGAGAGGGGAGGGATAACTAGTTAACATCGAAGCTGAACCTGGTCCTTTTCTGATAATCATTTTTTTGGGCTGGATATGATGGATATATTGATCATATCGAGCTGATTTAAAGGGAGCTTCTGCAGCTTTCAAGGATAGGCGGATGATATAGATAGCGAGGGGGATGACATTTGATATCGTCTTTCCATAAATATCACGAAGGAAGATCACCATGCCCCAACTCGCATCATTTTTGCCCGCCTAAGTATTACTAGGCGTGGCAAGCGTTGATTGATATAAAAGAGAAAATAATACACAATCTTAGTATTTATCTCTCTCACGTGAATAATTCCCCAATTCATACAAAAGCAACAACACCAACGTCATCAGACCGAATATCCCTCCCTCTCACGCTCGCGGCTCTTCAGAAAACGGACGTGGCGCCGCATCAAAAACCCGGCGGACCTTTTGATAAGCCAATCCTGACTTTGAATCTGTGGAGATATTGGTCGAGTGGCATGGGACACCAATGCTAATCCTGCAAGCAACAAGACTTCCAAGTGTTCGAAAGAGCCGCCAAGGGAGCCTTCTCACCATCCAACTGCATCCTGATAGGATCAGAATTGCAGCGGGCCTCCAAAAGTCACCCCAGCATGAGAAGGCGTGCACGGGTGCTCGTGTTCTGGAAGTTCCCAGCCTAAATCTCTCTGCCAAACGAGTAATCATTGGCCAGTGATTGGACGGCTGGTTGGCCCCCTCCCAAACACCACTGGCAAACAGCCAATAGAACCAGGCGCAGAGCGGGTATCAAAGGCTGGGAGGATGATATGCAGCGGTGATGGTCTGGGTATGTGTCATTGCAGATTGTCCTCGTATTCCGGTGTCCGCACAAGAATTTTATGCATGACAGGCTGGGGCTGTTCTTGAGGATGAGGTGGCATGCACCACATTCGTGGAAACCCTGTTGATGGGATGAGTAGACCAATTTTAAGGGGGGCGTTCTGCAGGAATGATGAGTGGGTGATGAGGATAAGATTGATTTCTGTTGTGCCCATGCGACTCAGAGCCGCAAAGGGCGGGAAGGCCCAATTTCTTTTTCGTCGGGAGCTAGTTGAAATCAATACGATCGGAACACCCACGGGCTTTCCCACTCTTCAAGATCCCCTCAATTGGCCTCTCTTCTTTCAAAATTCAAAATCCAGTTTGAGAGAGAGGATAAACATTCATCGGAGGGATATGGTCGATACGATTGACAGCTGGGCTCTTGCCAGAGGGGATGAACCGCGATGGTCCCGTCACGCTAGATATTTTTCCCACGACACATTCTCCCAAGATCCCACGGCCATATACGAGTTCCTATTTTGGTCTTGGAGTCGAAAGAATGCGTCGAAATTGTTTCGTCAAGACACCCACGCGATCTGGCCAGACGAGAAGCAAGCCAATCCGTAGCTCGGGGATATCGGACGGGACGAGAAAAGAGCAAACAGAGTAATGAGCTCGTATCGGGGTGTGGATAAAAACAAAACCCCCAACAACCTCCCTGGCTCCGTCAACGGCCTCCCTCCCTCGTTACTTGACATTGCTGGCGCCGATTAACTCAATTCGCAATCTGATCGAGGCAGTGAACGCCGAACGCGATTTTTGGCGGCCCAGACAGGTTTGTGATATTGCATCTTGTGAGGGCACAAAAGTGCATTTTCGCACAAATGGCTCGCCATGAGGTTCGTATGAGAGAATTAAGCGTCCCCGTAAGGCGCTTGGTATCTTTTCAACCCCTGCCAGGGAGCAAAAATGACATTGAAAACATTGAAAATCATGAAGCAGAGACGACCTCTTGATGAAGTGAGATGCAGACGTTTGTTTCATGATCCGAAGCGTGTGGCAGTATCCTCGTTTAGTGCCTGAGGCCAAAAATGCCAACAATGGCATTGTGGAGTGCGGCTCCCTGCAAGAAAAGATGGGGAAGCGAACGAAAGGAAGTGGAACAAAGCCATTTGTTCCTGGTATGGTTATTATTAGACCATCGAGTTTCAAATCACGAGGCTTTTTTTGCATAGTAAACCCCAATATGCAATATAGTGATGGATGACAGTTTTCCTAAGCATAAAAAAATGAACATCTTTGCCACAGCATCGCAAGTTGAAACAGTGTGCGCCCGCATATTTCGAGCTCTCTCCACAGCCATGCCGACAGTTCCACTTCAAACTCATGGTTGGCTGCCGAGAGGCCTGGAGCGGAAATCCCGCCTATTTAGTGCCCCTACTCTGGCATGCCTGATAGGCTGATGGTAGCCCTAGTTAGCGGGCCAGCGGGTGCCAGCCTTCAGACATCACAGGCGTAGTTCGCCAGGGAAGAGGCTGTTTTCCACATGGAAGCTCACTGAAGGGACATTGCCCGTGGGTGAGTGTGCGTACTGATGTTGAACAAGCATACTCCCACCACACGCGGAGAGGCTGGCAGCTGCATAACAAGTAGAGTATGCACATGTATGTATGTAATGTACATGCACAGTAACGGCATTGCTCTTCATGTGGCCTGGGGCTTGTGGGCAATGGCTGGGCCAAGCTCGCCAGAGGCTGTCTCGAGACACAGGAGACAACAGTCAAGGCAGCCGTAATAGTTATTGCGGATACCTGGCTCACCGACCATTTGATGATTCAACAGACAGCCCTGCAAGCATCGCTGCAAAAGGGCAATCCACCACTGGTCGCAGCCCCTTGCCATTCGCTGAATCGCTGCCGGCTGGGCGTACCATGCTTTAGTAGGTTCGTGGTCGAATATTCTCAGCGCCAGCAGATCGACTGCGAGACGGCCAGCTAAACCTGAAAATCCCCGCCTCGTCCCGCAGTCTGTCACACTCCCGATTGTTTGGAGATTCACTCATCTCTCCCTCTTCTTTCTTCGCCATCCTCCGCATCCTCATCTCCATCCTCGACCCTCCTATTGAGCCGCAATGACCTCCACAGACCTCGCGTGCTGATCCGTCTCCCGGTGTTGCTATCCATTCTCCACGATCTATTTATACAACCAGACAGGCCTGTGACCGTCCGTTCCTCGCTTTGCACTTCCAACTTCCACTGGGGCTGTTGAGCTGAACTGGTGCTGACCTTGGCGAAACGTGCTGCTCGCCACGCACTGGGGCTGCCCATTCGAGCCGTTCCAGCACACAATATTCTGGACGGGAACCGTATGTTCTGTGCAATGCCCTTGGCCGTCTGACGCTGTTCGATTGTTCTTCTTCTGGATTTCTTTTCTTTTTGCGCGCTGTGGCGTGGGCGGATGGTGATAGGCGGCCGAGTCAGCTGACGAGTGCGGCTCTGCATAAGATGTGCACGGTGAGTTCCCGCTTGGCTGCGCATCCCGCGTGTCGAACAACTTCAACCTCACCTCCTCCTCCCTCCCTCCGCTTCTCTCCTCGTATCCCCCCTTCTCCTCCCCTTCTCCCCGCTGGCTAGATAGAACGCATATCGCCATGCTCCGCTCTGTTCTCTCCGTTCCTGCTGTGTCAGCTTGACGGCCCTCCCCCTCTTCTATTGAACCAACCCAATCCTGTTGCGTCATCGTGGCACTCCAACTCCTGCGCGCTTCTGGACGGAGCCGCGATATAATGGTGCATCCCTCACTCCCTGCCCTATCATTCCGATTCCGCTCTCGTCTACTGTATCTCCGCATTTGTTGAGCGCCAATCCCAAGTCATATTATACCTCCATCCTGATCCGCTGGTTCAATACTTGTGTTTGTTTACCAACTGTGGCTTGGACTTCAACCCGCCACTACCACGGAGGATTCCTGCGTTTTCCATTCATACGTTTCTTCGCACTGCAACCGTTCCATATCATCTGTACGGCCATTTTACTCCCGACGATTGCTTGCTGACCTCCGTCTAATTTTAGTCCTAGCTGAGCCTCCGCCTCGACCGATCCTTCCTTGCTCTAGTCTCCTGTGGCACCCCTCGAACCCCTTTCGAGTCCGGACCGCTTCTATTCAGAATATTAATTGATTGAGAGGGATTTGGGCTGGAACATATTAACACCATATAATAATCTTATCTAATGCGTCCTCCGAAACCGCCACCATGACGAGCGACGTTTACGACTCCGATGACGCCCGAAATGCCTCCCCTCGCCTTAAGCCCCAGCAAATTGATTACAATATCCACGAGACTCCTCCCCCGTTCATCCTAAAGGAGGATAGCTCCCCAGACAAACGGAGTCCCAGAGGACGTGATCGTAAGGGTCCTCCTCATCGACGCCGCAAGCAACCCAAAAAATCACTTGCCGACGTACTAATTCTCGACTCAATAGTCGGCCGACGTCTGGCCTACGAATATGGAGAGAATCCTTTACCCGACGATTCAGCCACGGACTCCAGCTACTCGGATGAAGATGTCGCAGTGGACACAACGGGTAAGGCACAGGATGTACCCATGGAAGATATCACTGGCTCTAGTGCGCAACAAACCGCTCAGCAAGCACTGAGTTTATTCATTTCCGATAGCACACCCGCAGAACTTCCACCAACTGCAATCAAAAGGGATAAAGTGTTCAGTGAAGAACTCCGACCCCTCCAACCCAGCCCCCCAGATTTTCTCGAGCCTCGAGCGGAGGCACCACCGGTACACAATGTACCATCTCCAATAGATAAGCTTCCGAGATCTCCTAAACAGGAACCACCACAGACGCAAGATCGTGGGAAAGATTCAGTGGCTACTTCCCCGACTCTAAGAAAATATACGATATCCACGTCAGGTTGTGCTGGTGGTCAAACGCTGCCCGCATTACAGACACGGCCCGAATCCATCTCCAATTCACCAGAAAACAGCCAAAATCTCCCGTCCCTTACCGATGCCTTGTCGTTTAGAAAGCCTCTAAATGAGTGTCTTGGTCCAATAAATGGCGCTCCACAAAGAATATATCATCACATAACAGCTTCATCACCCCCACAACCACTACACCCCGCAGAGCGACACAATCGTCGCCGCTCCGAACAGTACATCCCACCCCCTCTTACCTCTGGATCGTCATCCTTTCTTTCCCCTGAAAGCTCAAGAGAACTATCCAGTTTATCACCAATCACAAACCCACAGTCCCAGCCACCGTACTGGCAACCCCCGGTATTGGAGAAGGAGGGATCCTACACACATTCTCCTGGAGGGCCCAGTCCCCAGTTCAGCGATAGCCCCAGCAGTAGCTACCCAACCCCAAGTGAGCTTGGGAAAGCCGGGAGCTACGATTCTCCGCCACAAACCAATGGACATGCCGCGTCTAACGGGCCTCTGAATTCAACTGGATTTAAGTGCCCATTTCCCGGTTGTAAAGCTGACCCGTTCCAAACCCAATATCTTCTCAAGTGCGTATTGGTCAAACCTATTTCCTGGCAGGGAGGACACATTGCTAATTTCTAACACAGTTCCCACGCAAACGTCCACTCCCATGCCCGACCCTACTATTGTAGCGTAAGGGGTTGTCCCCGCGCTGAAGGAGGCAAAGGATTCAAGCGCAAAAACGAAATGAAACGGCATGGTCTTGTTCATGACTCTCCCGGTTATATATGCCCATTCTGTACTGATCAAACACATACTTACCCTCGTCCGGACAATCTACAAAGGTATCCTCTCCTTATATACTATCGTCGGACGCATAAACTGTTCTAACCTGCTGCTGGACACAGACATGTTAAGGTACACCATGTTGACAAAGACCGCGAAGATCCTGCACTAAGACGCGTCCTTTCCCAACGGTCGGAAGGTGGCATGCGAGGCAGACGACGAAGAACTTAAAGTGCAATATTATACCCAAGTCTACGATTCTCTTCACGTCGTCACCACAGCTTTATCAGCTGTTTCTACAACCTTCCAAGGCAAAACCCTATCCAGCATATACATTAGCCTCTAACTTTAACATCGGCTTCTCTTGTCATGAAACGGCCAGACACCAGGGTTGTTATTTTCCTCTGGTTTTCTTCCTATACAAAGTTATCTTTACAATCGCTGCAGACATATTTTTACATACGGGAGAAGCGGGAACGGAGAGGCGCAATCGGGTTCTGATTTAATTCGTGGTACATATATTCTTACCGTTTATATATTTATGCTTGGGTTTATTTTTACGCAAATGTGGCGATTATTGCGGCCTGAGCTCTTCCTATTTTTACTCTAGCCGCTTTCTACAGCTTTACTGTGCGGCTGCTATCTCCTTTGCAATATTTTTATCTCCCCTGAAGACGACTGAACGACTTATTTGATGTGATGGACTTTGATTCCCCTTCTCGCTGCTTTTGCTTTTTATGTTTTACGATTCCTTCTGTCCTGTTCTATTCGATTATATATTTTTATTTTATTCTTTATCTATATGTGTTTTATCTGCTGGCCTTTTTTCTTCTTTTTTTTCAACTTCGCGGACCCCCCTTCCTATTTCTCTCTTTCAACACTTACTTATACATACGATGCCGTCCCCTTCCCTGCATCATCCCCACGTTCATGATGCGCAACCCGCAACCAAAAGGTGCAGGAGCTGTATGGGAATGGGAGGGGAGGGGAGGGGATGATCTGCTCGTTGTGGCCTGCTAGGAAGGGCTGAACGATTGAGCACTTACGCTGGGGAAGAAATAGAAGACAAGGAGGTTGGTTGCCAGTATTTTTATTACTTTGCTTCATCAACTTTTTTATGACAGATCTTTGTTTTATTTTCGAAAGGCAAAGAAGGACGGACTAAAGAACTAAAAAAATAGCAAAAATGAAGTCCATGATTGGGGTATGGGGAAATGAAAAGGGGGGTTTGGGGCGTTCCGTTAACCCTACGCGTACCAGATATTTTGACGGGCGGTGGGGGGTTGGTTTCATTCCAAAGTTGAGATTTTGCGGGTAAGTGGGTGGAGATCGATTTACCATCGTGGATGACGATGGCGAGGGCCTGGGGTGATGGATTAGGTAGGTAGGTATGTAGGTAAGGCTTAAGGATTGTGATTTCTTTTTCTGCCTTACATGGATAGGAGTTAATTGTCTGTTCGTCTTTGTTTATTTACATTCTTGAGCGCTAAATTGATGACGTTTATATTAAAAAAGGAAAAAGATATCCATGGATGTTTCGCCAAATTTGTCTAGAAAAAGGGGGAAATCTATATCAAAAGGCCAGGAAATAATCTCTCCATATTTATCCGCTAAAGGCATTCCGGCCTGCGTAGGGAATAAATACCTGGGAGATTTTCAGAAGCCAAGGGCTCAAAAAAAGAAAAAAAGAAAGAAATGTAAAGCACAACGTCACGGCACCTCGATCCTCGGAACCCGATTACCCGCCAACAACGGCGCAGCCGCCGTATCCTCATCCTCCTCCTTCGCCTCCCTCTTCTCGCGGTACAAAATATAATGTTGCACCATGAATATCAAGTCGAAGAATATGCTAACATTACCCAGCAGCAGCTTGATGGGGTTCCCCGTGACACCGCTCCAGTCTTCTGCAAAGGCGGAGTCCATGATCAGCTGGACGATGGAAAGGATGCCACCGGATAGGTCGAGGAGGATTTGCCAGATGCTCCAGCCGACGGTGGATTTGCGCTTGTAGTTTACCCAGGCTTGCGGGATGTATTTTACGACTGTTACGAGGACTTTGAGGTAGGAGAGGGCGTAGAGCTGGATGTGGGGAAGGGAGGGGGGGTTAGCAGGGTATATATATTTCTGAAAGATACGGATTCAGTAGAAGGGAAGAGGATGGGATATTCTAGAGCCTTGAGAAGGGTTATGCATACCACATCGATCCACGCAAAATCCGAAGCGACAAGACTAGCTCCGGTCCCCCGAATCGCAACAATCACAACCATGCCCGTAACAACCAAGATGCCGCCCCAGAAAATGCCTGCGATAGGGCGGCTGATGCGCTGGAACTTGGAGACCTTAAAGCCCCATATGAATGGCCAGAACTGGCTGTAGATAATCGAGCTTATAATGACGGCATGGAGCGCGAAGGCAAAATCGTTAAATTGTACAGAGGGTTCCGGCGAGATGGGGTGGCGCGCAGCATATTGCTCGCGAATCAGCGGAGAGTAGAGGAAGGCCGCGGAGTATATCAGGTAGCAAACGAAGCCCAAGACGTTGACTGTTGGGAAGTCGATGGCGAGGCCGTGGGTGGAGCGGCGTTTCCAGTTCAAGATTGGCTGCGGGTAGAAGGATGCTGACCAGCAGAGGAAGCTGTGGATGAGGGCAGAGATATTAGCTCAGAGCTCGTTTCAAGTGCAATCAGGGGTAGAATGTTCGGACGTCAGGACTGGATGAGGTTTTGGGGAGACATACTAAATCCAACCGAGGAGGCTATGGGTGTCCTATTATCAGCAACAGTCCACTTTTCTACATCTTATGTATAGGGTAAGAAAACAAGTAGCTACCGCGACAACGCCCTGATGAATATTTCGCCCTGGGATGGCATGATTGCGATACCGGCGGAGTGCCTCGCCGATAAGAGATCGAGGCTTGGGTTTGCGAGTTTGACTGATCAGCAGAGGGCATCCACTAAACGAGGGTAAACAGGCTTTTGGAAGCGCCTGCTGGGTAGATCAACTATCGCACTTCATGGTATGGGGTGGTGGATATATTTACTGTCCAGATATTCAACCTTTGATGAAGTTCAAGTTCGGGTGATGCAATGGAGGGCTGGCTGGATGTTTGCAATGTTTGCAGTCGCATCCTCAAGGTTTGATGAACTTTGATCCAACCAAGAAGTTAGAACAGAGCATGGCATTTCGTTTCCATGGCTCGATTGGCCCTGACGGGTTACATACTTATTGCCCATAGACACCCCAAGAAATGACAGCTTTTCTTCCCCCTTCAGCATCAGAACTTGAACAAGACACAGATTCTCTACCAGACCAGCGATGACGCCATGGCCGAGGATGCTGACTCAGCCTGTCACGTATTGAATACATCGCCGTACCGTTACCGTACCGCTAGCGTACTGTGGTTGGCCTGGATATGAGCTGGCCGCGCTAAACCCGAAACGGCAATCCGTTTTGGTTTCCCCGCCAGCCAGCAGAGCCGCATTGCAGCTGGCCAGACAGCACGAGAGAGACAACGAGCATCAAACAACAACAACAACGTCCGTTCTTTGCTATGGGAGCTGTCTGACAAGTTGCTCTCT
Organism: Emmonsiellopsis sp. PD_5; assembly: GCA_032988985.1. Taxonomy (NCBI): domain Eukaryota; kingdom Fungi; phylum Ascomycota; class Eurotiomycetes; order Onygenales; family Ajellomycetaceae; genus Emmonsiellopsis; species Emmonsiellopsis sp. PD_5. The sequence goes on from JANTQI010000128.1 coordinate 24,152, forward strand.
ACTGCCTCCACGAGTTACGATTGCACGATATACCATACCTCGAGCTCTATACACATCCACATCTTGCGTTCTATACTTCCACTGACTTGGAGCTCACCCACTTCTCCACATTCCACTGTATCCAACTTCGCTTGACGGGTCGCCAAATCGGCGCTTCTAGCCTCCCATATTTGAACCGCATATTCGATCATACATTTGGTTTGCCTTGAACAAACGATCATCTGTCCCTTGCGGGCGAATGGTGTATTCCGCGGAGTGAGGGGTCTTGAAAGATCCCCTCTACTAACTCCGACGGCATCGCACTCGACAATCCTGCGCCAGGAATAAGGAGATACCGTCCGTATTCCATTGACGTCCTAAGATGTCTCCGTCTCCTCAGCTTGCCCCTCCGGGGAGCAGTACATATTCTTCGAATACGTTAAATGTGGGAGATGGAACATGGGACTCGCAGAGGAATACATTCCTGCTTCCCAACTTAATGGGGTTGAACTTTGACACTATGCGATATAATGGTTAGTTTCATCTGATCTATGCTTTAGAACGAAAGAATGCAATTCCATGAGGGAAAGTTACTAACACCGCGCAGGCATGGGAAACAGATTTAGAGAGATGGCCGGCTACCACTCCCTAATTCGAGCACACGGCGTAATCGCAGCTATAACGTTCCTAGGACTTATTCCAGCAGCCATATTAATGGCGCGATTCTATTCACCATCTCCCTACTGGGCACTTAAATACCATATCTGGCTACATGTCCTTTCGTTGTTCCTATCAACGGTGGTTTTTGTGCTGGGCTGGTTTGCTGTTGGTCCCCAAAGGAGTCTGACCAACCCACATCATGGGATTGGGTTGGCCATATACGTTTTGATCATTGCGCAGACATTGTGGGGTTGGTTTACACATAAACGTACCAAGGGGAAGCGGTTATTCCATATTCCAATGAAGTTAATGGTAAGTGAACCACGTAATGAGGAATGTCATTACCGATTAGCAATTACTAATGAAGAAAATCAGCTTCATCAATGGATGGGTCGAGCAGTAGCCCTACTCGGAATCGCCCAAATACCACTTGGCCTCACGCTTTATGGATCACCGCTATCCCTGTTTATCCTCTATGCATTAGCAGTTTTCACTCTCCTTGTCATTTATTTCGTCCTCAGCTTCCTCCACGAACGTCGTATGGGTGCCGACTATGACAGCCGTGGAAGTTACATGTCTGGTCCGGAAGTGGTCGAAGACGGTCATGGCCACAGTAACCTTGGTCGACTAGCGGCAGCAGGTGCGGCTGGTGCGGGACTTGGTATGCTAGGGAGGCGATTTAGGCGGCATTCAGGGAGCAGAACTTCAATAGACGATTCGGAATTGACGCCACAGCCGCATAGCGAGAAACCAGATCATGGTGGTGGATGGGGCAAACGGTTGTTCCAGGTAGGGGCTTTGGCAGGAGCGGCTGGCCTGGCGAAAAGATATTTTGACAAGCGCCGCGAACGAGAGAGCGATACCGAGTCGGGACGATACTCACCTGCTCATGGGCATCCTCATGGCCACGGAAACCATGACAGCATGTATGACGATTCGTTGGTTAATGTCGAGGAAGGAAGACCACGGCCCAGCCATCCACGGCCATATGATGGACCCCCGAGTCGCCCCCTTTCTCCGTATACAGAAAGCGGGTATACAAACGGTGATGGGCAGGGTCATGGAGCCAGAAACGCTTTTTTTGGTGCTGGGGCATTTGCTGCTGTAAAGGGAATGTTCTTCAAGGGTCGTCGAGAGAGAAAAGAACAAGACCGCATCGATGAAATCCATCGCGCAGAACTAGAAGCCGAACGCAGAGCTAGACAACAGAACACCAACCAACGCAGATACACCGGTGACGGCCAACCACCCCGTAGAAGACAAGACTCATTTAGCACAGACATGACCGAAACCACAGACCCCCGAACTGCTCCTCCACCGGGAGACATCCCTCCTATCCCCCCAACCCACCAAACAGCCTCCGTCACCGACACCGTCACTTCCATTGGCGGACGACCTCCCAGACACCACACAACCGGCGCGGCCGCACCGGCAAACTCTAGCCGTCGTCGACGTAGCGGTGGCCGCGAGCACTCCGTCGATTCCGAACCTGTCTCAATCAACGTTAAATTCCACAACGACCAAGGCCGCCGCGTCACTCTCCGCCGCCTAACGCCAGAAGAAGCAGCCGCATCCAAAAGGGCAAAGAGAAAAGAGGGCCGCACTAGTCGTCGACGTCATGGCAGCGTGAGCTCGCTCTCTGGACCCGAGGGAGGTGATGACCACTGGCGTCGCGTCGAAGAAATGGAGCGCCGGCAACAGGAGCAGATGCAGCTTGGAGGGGCATCTAGTGCCGGTGCTGGTGCATCGACGGTGGTGCCAGGCGCTTCCACGTCCCCGATGCCGCCGCCTATTCCGCCCAGTGGTGTGTCGGGGCCGTTGCCGCCTCCTCCGCCTATTCCTGCTGCGGCAAGTTATATCAACTCGCCTCCTACGACGGATCTAAGCAGCCATGCTAGTAAGAGGGAGCGGAGACGGGCGGAACGGAGGACACTGTCGAGGCAGGGGAGACATAATGTTGAATTTACGTGATGAATCTTTTGCTTTCTTTTTTGTGTTGTTTTGCTTTTTACTATTGCCATGTCATGTGTATGTGATTTCGTTTTGTTGGGATGACCGATTTGAAAAGAATCTTGTTTTTTATTTTCTTTTGATTGATGATGACCTACCTGCTTTTACATGTACAAATTGATACTCCCTCTCAGCTTTGAGATTCCTTTTTCCCCTTCACTGTCAGTATTACTTATTATGCATTTTCCCCTCCCTATATCTGGTAAATATGAAATGATTTGTTGTGCATTGACTTTTTCTCTTATTCCCTCCTGTTTTCTTTCTTTTTCTTTCTCTCTTCTTTTCTCTACGTGAAACCACTTTTGGTGTCCCAATACCAGGCTCCAATTCCTGAAAAGTTATCTTGGTTAAGCACAGAGGAACTGAGCACAACTGAACCACACAGAGAAAGTGTGATGATGTGTTGATGTACATACATATGGACTCGAAACAAGAAAAATTGAGAAATAGGGGCCATATAACATCGATGATGTTGTCTGAGGGGACGTTGATATCAGGGGTGAGGGGGGCGGGGGGGGGATGATCAGAAGTGCAGGTTTTGATTGAAATTCAAAGGGAGATACATAGATGGATAGAGAGAAAAGGTTTTATAATTCTACACGTTCCATATCAAAATCCGGTCATCTGGTAGGTAATGTTGGATATGTACAAAGAACAAGTCTACTTCAGCGCAGCTTGCAGACTCTCAAGGACCTATATAATTCAAAGATGTTTCATTAGCCAGAAGATTCCTACAAGTCAATGTCCCCTCCCTCATAAATGTCATAGAACATGGCATAAGAACGGGGATATGATAGGTACGTACCTCCAACTCAATCTTAGCCTCAGCGATATCTTGCTCGCTGCCGGTGCCGCTGGCAATCTTCTGTGCCTCCGCGATCTGCGATTTCACGGCCTGTTTATCAGGGTTACTCGTCAGCATCCCAGGCCCGAAACATGCGTGTTTGCACATTTGATATGGAACTAATTGTTTCTCACCTCGGCGCTGAACTCCTCAAGGGGGAATCCCTCCACAGCGTTGATGCTGAGCTGGGAGTCGGGCTGGACGATAGCGAAGCCACCGGACACTATATAGCTGTCAGAGGAATAGATCCCTTAAGCCCAATCGAATAGTTGTTTGTTGAACAAGGGGTCGTCATACGGAAGAATTGCTTGGTTCCTCCACTTTCTTCGATGATCTCAACGAGACCGGGCTTCAATTGTTCGATGGAGGGGACGTGGTTGGCGAGAACACCCATGACACCGGATTCGGCGGGGATGTTGACTTGGACGCTGCATGTTTCAATTGGCAATGGGCATGGTTAGTTGGTATTATAGTCTCCGGTGTGGGGGGATGTTTTGCGGCTTTCAAGGCGGGTATTTGTGTTTTCTATCGGGCGGATGGAGAGGGGGTGAAGACGTACACATCGGTCGACTTGTAAATGCTCTATAGATAGTCCCAAATTAGCATATGCGCAGGAGTTCCCGGCCCAATGCGACGCAATTGACTGCCCGGATTGAAGAAACATACCTGATGCGGGAGAACGAGGGAAAGTTTTATTTTGTCCGCGACGGCGTCGGCATAGCCTCTCCGCTGGAGGGGGACGCGAAAGGCGGCGGGACGTGCCCGGAGAGCAGCCCTGGTGAATCTGAGAGAGCTCATTGTGCGATTGGGATGGGGGAGCGCAGGTGGTGCAGTGAGCTGGCGAAGACGATGGCTTGAGTCGTTGAAAGCTCGACTTTGGATGTTCGGGATGGACAGGAAGCGGCTAGAGCCGATTGGGAAAGCACGTGACATGGCCTGTAGAGCCCTGGAGGGGATCTATGGAGTTGATATTGGGCATAACAGGGTGGTTACTGTTATTATATGGCTACTCCAGCGGTAACTAAGTTAGGTACTAATAATTGCTTGATGTCTCAAAAAAATTAAAAAACGGTTGGCTGGTTCAGAAACGATTTAGCTGCCTCTCTACTCCGTACCTCACGTATACTCCGGACGCAATTCTAAAGTAAATTTCATACAATGTTGGAAATGCAGAAAAGTACTATTCTATTATATATACCAGGTTAGTCAAATGAGAACCACCATTCCATCAACATTGCGGATGTGTTGGATTTAAACTTGAAGGTTGGCTTGATATCAAGATCGCAGTCACGTGAGTAAGCGAGATCCCACACAAACTGCTCCAGCCCTAAGCGAGCGCATCTTCAGCTTTGGCAGTTCAACCTCCGTCACCACCGCTTCGACTCCAACAGCCGCTCTGTTGCGATAATCCCGTCAAAATGGCCAGTACGTGCTTCTCTTCCTCGTCTTACTACTGTTCGTCATCGCGAGGCTGTTGTACTAACAAATCTCCTCCCATCAGAATCAAAGAACTCGTCGCAAGCCAACCAGAACAAGAAAGCCCATCGGAACGGGTACGTGAATACCTCTCTCTTCGTCGAATCCCTTATGGCCGTGCCGTTTATCGAATCTTGAAACTCGCGCCACAGAGATCTACGGAAATAACTACGACGATCGGAGGAACCATACTGATTTCTGGACTTCGACATATAGGATCAAAAAGCCAAAGACTCACCGTTACCCGTCGCTCAAGGGCACTGACCCCAAGTTCCGACGAAACCACAGACATGCTCTTCACGGCACCATGAAGGCGCTGGTACGTTTTTGATCCTGAGTGAAATCCGCATTTAGTTCGTCCAGACCTAAACAGTTGCTGACTCGCACTGCAGAAGGAGGTGAAGGAGGGCAAGAGAGATGCCGCATAAACGTTTTTTACAATCCATGTGTCATGTCGATAGATTTTACCCTGGCTGCGAATCGGACATTATGAAGCACTTTTATTAAAAGAGGCTTTTTTGCGGGATTTCATTTTTTTGAGTGCCCTTTTTTTCAAACGAACGAGTATTACGTGAGTGGAGGGCCGTCCCATTCAGCGCCCGCGAATGTGTTGAAATGGAGAGACACCTTCAATTCGACAGCAGGTAGACCCGTCGATAATGTCACAGGATCGAATCTTAACGTTGTTCATGTCCCCGTTTCTCTCGATCGGTGATATCTCTCTTGTATCCGGAATTGCGCCGGTTTTTCTTCTCCTTTTCTCTCTCTCCCCAGTGTATCGGAAGCCGTGAGACCCCATTCTACGATTTTCCTCACCCACAGACGGGACAAGCCAGGCATATGTGTGTACAGCAGCGGGTTTTCTTTCCCATGTCCGATTGCTGAAGGATTAATTTCTTACGTGCCGATATCGAATTCCTCTGCCGTCTAATTACCAAACACCTTTTTCCTTGCTCTCCGTGGTGTAAAGGTGCATGGACAGATGGCTACATATTCCACAATATCCGTGGCTATGTTGAATCCCTTCTTCTTTTTATTTACCTACGCGTAGCCCCTCGTTATATTGAAATGAATATTCAACATTATATGACAATTCCATTCATAAATATAAAAACTTCTTTCCCATCCCATCCTATTTATTATCCATGTGCCTTCCAAACAATCAACCGTTTATCAAACCCCCCACTAACCACCCATTCCTCCATTCCATCCCCATCCCGCCCCTCGCGCACCCTCACCATCCCCGCCCAAATACTCCTAACTTTCGTCCCCGCCTCATGCCCCCCCTTCAACGACACAACCAACTTCCCCGTCTTCCCCTCTATCCCCCGAATCACCCCATCATCCCCATTAACCCACACCCCGGACCCATCAGGCCGCCACACCACCTGCGGGACCGAATACGACGTCTGCGGCGCCATCGTGCTGACCTGGACGACGATGGCCGCGTCTTCGCGATTCTGGATAGCCAGCGCTGCAAAGGCTTGCGTTGCTTGGCTGACTTCCCTTCCAGCCTGGATCGGTTCTGGCGATGGCGCCGGGGATGATGATGGTGGGATAAGGAGGCGGACGATCATTAATTTCATATGTGGCAGCGTTGACGTTGCGACGGCGAGGAGGGTGGGGTCTCGAGGACTAAGTGCGAAGCAGGCGGGGGAAAAGGCGACCCATGCATTGGAGTGCGGTGCTAGGTTTTGTTTCCCTAGCAGGGCTAACTCGCGGGGTGCGGCATTGCCGTTATTGTCCCTTGCTGATGTTAGACGGTTAGACGGTGAATCGATAAGGTAATAATATAGATTCGTCGAGTCCCGTCGCGAGGCGAGGAGTAAAAGCTCTCCTGAATCCGGGTTTCGGAGGAATAGGATGCATTCTGGTATTGTTGCTGGCTTGATTACTGCAAGGGGCTCCCCGATTGATGGCTCTGCTTCTGGCCCAGGGGTGGTAGCAATGCCGTAGATATAAATTCTCGAGTCCCACCCTGCTGTTGCTAGCCATGTCTTTGATTCTTCTTGAAAGGTGACTACGCTTATGGCGTATTTGGTGTGGTCCTTTCGTGAGTCTATAATCCTTGAGCCTTGAGATAGGATTAACTGGCCGGACATTGTAGTTACGGCGAGATATGCTCCATTGTGAATAGAGACACAGGAGAGAATTGGAGAATCGGCTAGGGTTGCGTATGTCGCGGATACAGCGTGGTTTGCGGCCACCTCGACGATGTTCAGCCGTCTATCTGCGCCTGTGGCGATGATAGATGGTAGCTTTTTGGCATTCTCGTCTTCTGATGTACTCTGCCAGGGCTGGACTGAAACTGAGAGTAGATTTGATGCGCTTGGAGTCTCGACCGTGCTTGATAGCGATGGTGCTGCAGGTGAAGTTAGCAATGGCAAGATAAAAAAGCAATCAGCGCGCAAGAAAATAAAATAAATAAAAGACGAAATTCCTTCTCAGGTAGAATAATTCAGATGCTTGCCGTACAGGAAATATCAACTATAGCATCCGGAACGACTGTATCCCGCTTGCAGAATAAAGATTTCCTCGAAACGGCAGTTCTCGACGTCGAGCTCAATATAAAACTTCAGAGGCAACGTAAAACAACAGCCACACTCCTCAAGAACCATTCCATAACAAGAAGCAAAATCATTCATTTGATTCTTCAAAAGCATCTCCAATGAACTGTCTATCTCCAAACACCACACTCACCGGGAACCTTCCACCCATCCTCCTCCTCTCCCTCCGCACCACCAGCCCTCTCAAAGTCTACAGACTTATCAAAGGCCTTTTTCTCCTCTATGATCTTCTCGAGAGTCCAGTTTTCAGTAGCTTTCCCGGAAAATGACCCCACATCTTGTGGTAACCCGGCTTCCTGGATAAATGCAGCTAATGTCTGCGGGTAGTTATTGGATCTGAGGAAGCGGGCTATCAGGCTGCTGGGGGATAGTGGGGGTGGGGAGGGCGGCATAAGGGATATGTGTTTGGAGAGTAGTTAATAATATAAATATGTCCTTCACTGTAGAGGTGGAGATTGGTATTTTTGTAGGTGAGAGGTTTGGTTGTCAATGGGGTTTGTGAAGGCTAAGTTGGCATAGCTATTTCTCCACCACGCAATATATACCTGGATTGTTAGGCACCAACATTCATATTCGCGATATAACGCATACAATTTAATAGCCTATTGAATATTGAGAACTTTAGACCGATTATGGCCTCTTATCGTATGAATTCCCATACCAATAATAGTGGCCTACAAATTTTAAGTGTTGTGACATAGACATAACCTGAAGAAGCTCAAATAAGAATATTTTTTTCAGCAGAACTATCAAACGCCTAAGCCAATGCTCATATTGCGAGAGGATAATGGATATGAATAGCAATCGGATGAGAAACAAGGTCCACGTCTATAAAGTAGGGCGGGCAAAGAAAAAACATCAAAATGTTCATTCCGGTCGTCATGACCTACCAGTACCGAGGGGGGTAGCTGGACCGTCATATGAATAAAAGTAGAAATAAGAAATCAGTAAAACATATCCTCGGCTTTCCTCCGCCTGCCTCCCCGACCTTCGAGCTTGTCTGAGAAAAGTTCCTTCCCCTCGTTCGCGTATTTAGAAGGGAATAGTTCCCTGACAGACGCAGCACCCTTAATCGATATGCCCTGTGAAGCGCCCTTGATCGATATCCCCTGATCATCCATAGCTGCGCCGCGGATATTAAGCCCCTCTTTCTCCTGCTTTTCTGGGAACAATTCGACCTGGCTTTTTGATCTTCTGGGTGCTTTGCCATCGCTCGCGCCGTCCACGAATGGAACGGGCATGTGCTTGGAGAATAAGTCGGCCGTTTCGTCGGCAGCATCGAAGGCATCGGAACGGCGGTGGTTGCTTGTAGAGGTTTTATTTGGGAAGAGTTCCTTCTTGAGGTAACTGGAAGCCGTCTTATTCGGAAATAGCTCGCGGCGATCAGAGCCATCGTCACTGGTTGTGTATTCGCTGGCGAAACGTCCTCTGCTTCGATTGCGTCTCGGGGAACGCTCACGGAAGCGACTTCGCGTCTGTTCTCGGCTGCGAATTATTGGGTCCTGCTGGTCAAATTCTACTACAGATGGAGATGCGCTGCGGTCCCGAAGGCGTCCCGACGAGGCACCCATGCCATCAGAAAAGAGATCGCCACTGTCACGTCGTATCCCCCTGGACCTGCCTCTCCGTCCATCTCCATTCAGTCTACCCCCGTCAGACCCATTCCTTGCCCTACTGCGACCCCCATCATCATCATACATGCTGTCATTAAAATTATCCTCGTCTGCACGATCTCTCCGACGTCTGTGTTCCCGGTCATCAAATCGTCTCCGTGAATAGTCGCTATCGCTATCCTCCCTTCGTCCGCTCCGCCGTCTGTCTGCAAACTCCCGCCGCATCCGCTCTCGTGGATCATGTTCTGGGTGCATTAGATAGAATCGGCTAGCTTCGTGCGCGCGGTGTTTCTTGCGATCAGTTTTTACAGCCGATCGAACCTGGAGAACCGATTCTGGATGGGTGGACAGGTTTTGAGCGAGTCGGAGACGTAGGGTGGTCAACGGCGCTCCATCTTCTCCAACGCGATCTTGCGAAAAACTATCCAAAGCTTTGAGTCCGACCTCCGTGGAGCTGTAGACGATATTCGCCGAGGTGTCGTCAATCCATTCAATGCGACCCGGCTTTTCGACGGAGAAGTGTTCGTTCGCATACCGCTTGATATCCTCCGTAGTCAGGTCGTCAACTCCCCGAATGTGAACCTTTTCAAACTGAGGCTCCTCGTTGAGGTGAGAGCTTGCGGTGGCGTCTTCAACCGAGATGCTGGGAGTCGGCCCTTGTTCCTGTAATAGACATTTGGGTTAGACATTTGTAGAAAAAGATGAGGATGACCTAGGTACGAACTAAAGCAATCGGCTCTGGCTCAGGCAAAGGCCCGAGATCGAGGTCCATGTCAATGTCCATGGAGGTATCCATCGTGTTCGGGTTGGTGTCATTGTTGGTGGGCGGTGGTTGGAGCGGAGCAACCTCCATATTAATGAATGCAATGAACGCGGCGCTATACAGCAGTGTATCTCTCAGTTGGCGTGTCGCGTTGCTGCTGCGAATATAGAATCGCTAATAATAAAAAGGCAAAGAAGAGGAAACGTGTTCTGGGGGTTGATATATCTTTGTTCTCCGTCCTTGATATTGAAGCTTTTCCCCGGCCGTTAGCTCCTTGTCCGAATCAGGTTAGCGCCTAACTAATATTGACTGAAGCCGCACGTGTCGGCTGGGTTATGTCAGCTCTTATGTCAGCGCTCTTCACTTCATCCTCACTTTCTCCTCTGTCAGTTTTGTCTCTCTTTCACAGCGAACCATTTGAATTTACATTTAGAATATCACTGGGGCTAGAGGTATGATGTGAAGAGTTTCTATGTTACTTACTTTTCAACAGATATCTTCAGACATCACCAACCTGTCAGTTTCTTTCTAGCAACAAGCCCATCAGCAGTGTGATAAGTTCAAGTTAATATTTCAAACAACCAAGCTGAATGCTAAATCTGAAGAGGAACGCAGGAGATTACGTATATTCTTTTGTTCCATTGATTGGAAGCAACATTGTCATCCTGGCATTTACTGACTGTTCCCTTCCCTGAACTACACCTTGTTGAAATGAAAAAGCAACCAGAAATTTCCAGCGCCCTCAGGCTACTAGCCTTACAAAATATCAAGGGCAACCGGATTTTCAAACATTCACGTTTTTGACAGCAGAGGGCATGCTTGTATGACATATGGTGGGAATCCTCATTAGCCCGGATCGGTGCAAACTTCCCCCTGACTGTAGTTAGAGTTGGAAACAGGTGTAGATTCTCACTCAGCGTGGAGTTTCAACTCCTGGAATTTGTTTCCTCATGGAAGAATGGACTGTTGTTTCACGAGGTTTAAGCGGGAGGGAAATAGCTGTTGTGCTGAAATGCTAACTTTTAATATAATATCAATCTGTATCAATTTGGCTCCGATCTTCCTACATTGCATCTAGCTGTCAAATCCACCCTTCTATTGTTAATGGAGAGGGCAAAGCTATTTTCTTCTTGGAATTCACAAAAAATGCATTCTTCCGCCACTTCCCTCCGCGCTTTATCCACCGGGGTAGAAGACACATCTGCCTCGAGTATATAAGTAATAATTCACTGCTCTCGGATTTACTTAGTCACATGTAATATAGGTGTTTTAATCCGTCTTCGGAGAATACGAATCAAGCCAGGGTATTCCTGACGAGATGAATGTGCATTTTATCTCTGTTATCTGTTATTTGGTATCATGCTATACTGAGACTGCATCACCTTAGACGAATGCATAGCGTCTCGGCTGACATACAATCTGTCTTTTAGTAGAATAATGTAGGATAGCAAGGGTTCATCCCCGCCTGCCGGACGACGGCTAGGAGGATACGGTCCGTTGGAATTGGCGAACTAGTATAAATTGAACGAATTCATTGTAATAGACATTTGAAATCCCAAAGCACCTGCGTGTAGTTTAAAAGGGGAAACATTTCAAAGAAAATGGCTAAGCATGTGCATATTTGAATCACAACAGCTCCGAAGAGCCAATCCAGTAGGGAGGAAGAGAACTAAAGGATGCCCGTTATGCTTGTAGTGTATGATATATTCCCCCACGGAATGTCAATGAGATCCATAGCATATAATGAAGGGAACCCAAAATCAGTTCGCCAAGCGGGAAGGAGAAGGGACCTGTTGTCTGTAGCCTGTAGTTAGATGCAATGATTTGGGTTTCTTGCATCAAAGAAGCTCTAGTAAGATAAAAATACGGCATAAGATAGGGGATAAAACCGCTGGCTTGGATATTTCCGTGAATGAACCCGTAAAAAGTATGGTAAGAAGGCTGAATTTTCCCTCAAATATCCGGACTGATGCAAGCATCTCCCGAGCTTAGTATTGTCTATTGGATCCTGGCCATGTAGGAAAAGCTACATAGACCGGCAATGGTTTGGCAAACAAACCCGTTAGAATAATGCGTGATTTAGTTGCATGTATCCTCGTTAATCGTCGCCTATAAGCACGTTTTGCAGTGGCTTGGCTCGGGAATAGTGTGTTCACCCAAATCTCTGGAGACCTGTGTGGAAAACGTGGGAACTCGGGTTCTGTGGAGTATTGATCAAGCCCACATCTGCGGCGCGAGCAGTATTGTATGCGCTGCGTGCTGCAAGCCCTCGCGCTTCTTCCAAATACCTTCATCTTTTTACACCGCCCCCCCTTCTCAAAAAAGGATAAACCAACCCTTGGTCAAAGTCGAACGAAGATAGAAAAATTACAAACGAAGTGAATGTGATCAAACAAACGGATGTCGAATAGTTTATTTCTATCCGCCAAGCCCAGTAGCAAAGGCCTAATGCAGTACATCGGTTATCGGGACCTTGGGTGACTTCCACATAACCCAAATTTTCAAATTCAATCGAACAATGAAAGCATTGTTGCTGATAAACTCGAGATAATAGGGATGAAATACTGCGACGGAAACCACAGTTTGGAACCGAGATCGAAAAACTATGATCTCGGCAGATGGAGTAAATAAACCACAGGTTATTAGAGTTTCCCGAATTTTCAGAAAAGATAGAGCTTATCTACCTATTATTCAGTAAGGGATTGTACCCCGTCCCAAACCCGTGATGTTGGATAACGTTTATTTTTGTAGTTTGGAACGGGATTTAAAAATCCCGACACAAAGGCCTGCCGCCGGAAGCCCGCGCGGGATGTAAGAATAATGAACCAACGAGGATTCTTGAGCAAAAGTCAATATACTCAAAATTGATCGTTTTGCTCATTGAGAGCCCGAAAAGAAATAGCGTTCAGCCACCCCGAAAGAGCAAGAGGGTTGGTGAAAAGAAGGTTCATATTATCCAGCCTCAGGACAATGGGGCCCGGATAATGGGGCCCGAGCGCCAGATTCAGGAATTTCGCACGTTGATACGGAGTTGATATAGCCAATCAGACCAAGTTCGAACGAGGTGTTTAAAACATGAATGGGGATGTTGGGCATTATTGTGATCGGCACAATCTCTGTCACTGGCGGTCGGTCACTTGCATAACGGCTTTTTGGCCCCAGCCGTTCGCTAGAGAAAATCCTTTTGCGCCACCGCTTATTGAAAAAGGCGTTGGAGACCGGTAAAATAGCCGAGAGGCACTTTAGCGCTCGCGCGGAGGCCATGCAGTCAGCCATAATTGCCGACATTCCTCTGCTCTACAGAGCCACGAGCATAAGTAAACAACTATGCAATAGAAATAGAGGCTGCATAAGAATTTGTTGATGTAGAAACCCACAAAGATGAACGTTTCCCAGCCAATAGGGGGTGTTTAACGGAAACATGTCAGGAACAAGGGCCAATCTCCTGACTGGGACCTTGACACCCGCGGCATCCCCTGGGATATTGCCATGAGCTGTACTCCGGATATTCCCTGATGCAGAGTCCGCAGCATATGGGAAACGGAAGACTCGTAACAATCCAGTTTTACCGTCCCAATATGGGAAAGTAGGTAGGGAGCTTGGAAAGCCAAGATCACGAGGAGCAACCCTACACGACGTAACAGGGCGTTGGCCCGTTGGGTCCAGAACCAGGGTCTCCCAGCCATTATCCGGGGGGGATCTGCTAGCTTTGCCCCTTAACCTTTCTTTGTTCAATTTTAGCTTTAAAGTTTTCACGCCATCATCTCGCGGGGTAAACCCGTACCAATAAGGAGAGCGTTTATGCTCGGGATATTCACTGATGGCGCCGCCCCTTTCGCAGCCAACCGCGAGTTCGGCCTTTGCCCCCATCCCTCCACGCCCTAGCCCAGGCCAAAATTAAATGGGGAACCGTATCCGTTGTTGTGTTCAAGCGTACTCTGATCCTTGGTTTCAAAACATCTCAAAAGTAGGTCCGACCCCAGCATGCCATTCGCCGAGATGCCTGGACAAGGTACACAAAAAGTCTAAGTCCAACTTCCTAATCGAGAAAGCAGCCAGTTGATCGGCCAAACTGCACCAACGTCATATGGAACGCGAAACAAAGAAGAGCCAGCGGCGGCCGGTTAACGTGGTTACGTGGGTATTGTGTTTCCGGGGCGCTTAGATGCCCTGTTTGTCAGCTCGGCGTGGCCGTGCGACTGTCACCTTACTTGAAGAATAAAAAACGTTGAAGCGTTCCACAGCGAAAGCACCCCGGTCTCAAAGGGGCAATTCGATAGCAGTTTCCTGTACGTCCGGAGAAAGGCCATGCACATGCCAAAGAAAGCTATAGCAGAGTGGTGTTAAGTTGCACATCCCGCCGGGCTGGCGGTTGGCGAAAATCCAACGTCCAAATTAAGTTGCGTTAGCTCAGCACCTTAATCCCCGCAGTCTGGGGTCCAGCCAATCAGAATCGCTGTCCAGACATCTCCAGTTTTAAGTTCCCCACATCGACAACTCTATTCTATCGACGAGATACTAGGAAGTAGATAACGAGAGACATTTGGCTGGAGTGATATCTAACCGTTTGAGATATGAGGTATCAAGACAGTTATCAAGAAAGTCTACAAAACACGTGGCAGCAATTCGTTCTTGACCCACTTGCTATATGGGTACATATCTTATCACTCCCCATGTCGATATTGGATTGCTTGGTTCTGTACCCACGCTCTTTCAGACCTGAGATGTGATGCGACGCAACGCAGCGCAATGCAATATTCTATGTCATTCATTATTTACTATATTATGTACTTTTTTTTTGAATTGCTAAAGTCTCATGACATTTTAAGGGAAGCCAAGGCTTGCCTGGCACATTAATCAATTCTGAACGCTGTCTCGCCTTGGCGGCTCAGCCCTCGTGAAATAGTATCAGGGGAGTAACATACGCATTGTGACATCCGCTTGACCCGCAATCTTGATAGTCGAGTCAAAATCCTGTGTAACAAGAGCAACATAAAACATGGTCAGCAGGGGCCACCAAACACGAGGTTGAGCAGCTTTGCACCCCTATTCTTGTACCTCCTGTGTACTAGATATATTAACATCCACCTATTAGGTTGATTGTAGTGATAAATCCCCTCAAAAAAATTGGCGACAACTATTTTGAATATCTCTTTAATGCGAATCCCATCAACCACAAACCCTACAGCGTCCAAAAGGCCATCCGTTTTCATTCATAAAACCAAATAACCTATTGTCCTAAAATCCGGGGATCTAATGTTCACCCGCATAAAGTACCAGTTTGTTCCATGCTTCGGTGCAACCGGCAGCAGCCAGATACACAACCGTTACATCTAGCATGACTCTGCATTCACTCGATAGAACCGGCTATCCTAATGGAGATAAGAGATAATAAACACAACCAGCCTCCCCTATTCCCCAGCTTTCTCAACCGTCCAGCAAAGAAGCCGACCGGTGGGACGCAGGGGGAGGCGGGGCGGGCGCTTCTTTGCGTACCTTTTGTGCACAGGGAACAGGCATTGACAGGACTTCCCCGGTATATCTGTACGCCCTTTGTGTCAGCCCGCATTCCCAAAATGGCAATCACATTGGTTTTCTATTTTCTCACCTTTCAGCTCATCTAGGAGATGGTGCATGAACTTGACGGGAGACGGGAAAAAAGCACGTAACTTCTTTTGATCCGTTCGTTCGCTGTGGAAGGAGGAGAAGGGTGTTACCAACAACGGATGTACAGGAGATGGGCAGTGCATGAGACATTGACCGGATTGAAATGGAAGCTATCCATCAAGGAATTGAGTAACTGGTGTGTTTGGCAGTGAGACGGGTGCTCGATCGATAGGGCTATGTAAATTGATTGATAACTGGACGCTTTTTGCGCCTTTCGCGCTTTTAAACTCTCGGATGGCGATTTTAGCCAGAACTGACGGTATTCTCCGACGGTGTTTCCGGATTTAGTAGTTACATCAATAAATGCTTATATGAAATATATGTTGCCAAAGAACTACAGGTTATTATATATTTCTCCCTATATTGCTTATGGTGAACTAGGTTCTACCAACCTAGCCCTATATTCCTGAACGGGCAGTTTGCGGAGTTGATGAGAAATTTGGACCAAGTAACCAATCAACAAAATAGGACATCCAAATAGGACAGAGAAAAAAGAAACAAGCAGCAAATAAGAGAATAAAGAAGAGAAAATAAAAGGGAGTACATAAATCCTCGTACCCGCGCATGCACAGTACGTATAGCAGCAACCCTCACACAGCGCCGGTGATACCGGTATTCTCCATGCCCTCTGTATCACTACGAGGGTGGACTGATATGGAAAGTAAATGGGTACATGCATAGCAATAAACGAGGCTACGAAGAAAGACAGTGGACCAACTATGTCAATTAACCACCCTCTCTTGCGGGATTTTTCATTCTTTTCTGTCCTGCCATCGGACAAATCACATGGCATCCATGGATGTACGAATTGCAGTTACATCTGGTCATACTTAGCGATATTATTTTACAAATACTGTATAACCCACGGTTTAGATAAATGCCTTTTCACTGGCCTGGAGGGAAAGTGAACGGAAAAATAATACAAAGGGAACAAAATCCATTGGCTCACAATGATTTAATAAATATTTGAACAGCAGAAAAGTGAGCAGGAACCAGTTACCGTGCCACATGATTATATGCATTACATATGAACGCCCTCATTATATGTACATGCCCCTCCATACATTACATCAAACAAATTTCAAACCCACCCATGTATGCATGGTATGTGCAGCAGCCAGCAGTCACGCACCGCCACTTGTTTCGGAGTGGCAGAAACGGTTTACAGGAGCCGAAGAAAAGGGGTATTTCCTTTGCAAAGACAAAACAAAGACAACAAGAATAGATGTTTTGAGGTCGGACCTCGAGCTGAGAAAATGTTGGGTTGTAGTTCCTTATCCGTCTCCATTTTTAGAATGTGGGTTGGTTGAATGGATAGCTAGGGGTCCAGGGGGTTGGTTGGTTAAAAGAGTTAAAGAAAAAGAGAGTTTCAAACACCGTTAACTAATGCAATGGCGCGGGTAACTTTTGAGCCTCTTGAGGGCTTTTTTTTTTCTTTTCTTTTTTCTTACATTACTTTTCATCTTTGCGTTTTGGTGACTGCGGGTGATGATGCAGAGAAGTTTTGCGTAACTGGACAGGAAGAAGCAAGTAAAAAGACGAAGCTCAGGTGGCGGAAGTTTACGAGGATTAGTCGTCTATTCGTAGAAGAGGGACGAAGTAGGTTTCATTGAACGCTAGACTCGGTTATGGGTTAAAATCTCTGTTATTTGTACAATATAGACTGGTACTGATACATATTAACAATAATAATGATATGGCAAGGCCAAGCATGTGAGGTAGTAAATTAAGACTGACGATGCCTGTAGGAGTAAAAGACGAACACAAAAAAACATAAAAAATGCCGCCAGCCCCTGTATGTTCTCCCGGCCCGTCGCGATTCCATAAAAGCAAAATGATATCCCACAATAAGATTAGAAAGGAAATAGTATGTACTGTGCTCCATGCCACTTGGCAATATGTATGTGCAATGAAAACAAGGAAAAGTGGTGTTGTTTGAAGAGGCATTTTTCTTCGCAAGCAGTACTCCTCGAAAAGAAAGAAAGTTTAACAGGAAATGTGGGTTGTGAGCGAAATTATGGGAGTAAAAGTAAAAAGCCATGCCCAAACCAACAATTACAAATAGTAGTGTGATGAGATAGAAGATGCACGTCCCTCGCTAGTGGTTATGATAAAGCCAATGCTGTCCTAGCCAAAATTTACCCGATGATGAATAGAGGAAAGCATGATGTGCCAAAGATAAGAAACCACAGGGGAAAACAAAGGAAAATATGCAAACCGCGAAAACAAAAACCCAACAGTTACTCCACAATATAGAAAGTTTAGTCGCAAACAGGCACGCAGGTAAAGAGAAATAGATCGGGGAAATCTCTCGTAAGAGACTAATTCAGCAAGCTCTGAAGCCCCATTCTCGAGTCCCGAGGCGGGGAAGCTGCTTGGGCTCGGGAATCCGTTATCGGATCAAGTCGGTGATGCGGTGCAGAATTGGAATGCTGATGCTTCCAATGGTGGTGAGGAGGTTCTTGTGAGTAAGTAGGAATATCTGGTGCCCATCGCGGTATCGCGTCGACGTTCTTCGCACAAGGAACACCGTAGTAACTCTCTTCGTGGCTGGGGTGTGATCGGAGGGCTGGAGCGCTTCCTCTGCGGCGGTCGTCCTGCATGGAGTGAACGCCGACGGGGGTTGATAGAATCGAAGGGGATGCGGCGGTTCTAGGAGATGCGGAGGATATGGAAGTGTGGTCGGAGATCAAGGAAGGGGGTCCTGCTGAGGTAGGATTCGACATTTCTGAGGTGGAAGGAGAAGTCATAGAGTGAAGAGAGGGAGTGTAGGTGACGATTGGGCTGAGTGGGGGATGGGTTCTGATTGGGGACTGGTGTGAGAGCGGTGAGGGTCTCGGCCACGGATACTGGGATCCAAACTCGTAGTCCGCGGATGAAATAGGATCCCTTCGGTCTCTTGCCTCAGCTTGTGAATAGTGTGACCGGCCTGGGAGCTGTTGATGTCTTATACTGGAAGCGCTGCTCTCCCCATGGTCCCTCTCTGAGATCGAAGCCCACGAAGGCCTTCGAGTTCCATAGCTGGCATCTTGGTAATGAAGGCGACCAGATGAGCCACGCATGCTCATTGAAACTTTGGGATACGGAGGTTCGACTCGTCCATTCAACGTTCGCGACGAATGATTCCCGCCGCCAGGTACAATCAACCCTCTCCGTTTTCGATTCATGGAGCCGTTCCACCAGTTCTTCACGGCATTATCGCTTCGGTTCCCAAGTCGGCGGGCGATTTCTGCCCATCGCTTTCCCATCTCGTTTACCATGCGCTCGATCATTAATCCTTCCTCAGCAGAGATAGGCTCATGGTTCAGTGTCGGCTTCAAGTTCTGGTGGAATCGTTCTCTGCATTGTTTGGGCGACCGATACTGCATGTGTTGCGAGATGCGAACCCAGTTGTTTGGACCTTGGCTGCGAACCAACTGTAGTAGAGTCTGATCTTCCTCGGGGACCCAAGGCCCTCGCCGTTGACTTGGGGCCATCGTTGTGTGGTGTAGGTTTGAATATCGACAAATGATTAAATATTCCCGCCAATTGCGGCGTAGTGTATCGTCGAAGCAGATAGGGCGCTGGAAAGTATACCAGGCTGGACACGGCGAGATGTAGATTAATCTAAGTATAATTAGATAAAAGCGCAGTGCTATCTGGAATGTATAGATAGACGAGGCAGTAATAATAAGAGAGGTTTATAGGGGTCTTAAGACAAGAAGGGGAAGAAATATTATGAAGAGTCGAGGGAGCGAGAGGGGGGTGGGGAGGGGGTTATGAGTGGGCAGTGGGCACGGGCGGATTCATATAGTCCAGCGACCACAAAATAACAAGACGATACAAGTGCGAGAAATTAAGGACGATTTAGTCCTCGAGCTAAGAAACAGAGTTTTATACATTACCCTTTTTTTAATACTCCGCAGCCAGATCTGAGATCGTCAGGCTTGACCGGGTTGAGACACGGGGCGAAAAAAGAATTCAAAAGCTCCAAAACATAGACAAGGCCTGAGGCAACGTTTTGAAGCCTGCAGAATGTGCCTTTTTCTTGGATGCCGATACTGGAAACAAACAAGGAGGCTTTGGGCAGGTAATGTTAGTTAAAAGACAAGCAGTTAGGAAGCGAGCGGGTGTTGGATAAAAGTACCCCGACGGGTGTAGAATGGACGGACAAGAAAGCAACAGCCGAGCAAAAGCCATGCATGCATGCTCTCACATACAGGATGACCAACACCAGGAGACTTCTGGCATACGTACATGCAAAGATACAGATTATGGCTGCACTTACATACATACAGATCAGTGGTACACACTCCCACCATGCCCGCTTTAGGGACCCAGCCAACACCGGGGGCAAGGGAAGGGGGCAAAAAGGAATCCAACCAACCCGACCGACCTGAGCCGAGCCACCGAGTCAGAAGAGGGTACCTGGAAAAAGCAATAGGAACAAAAGAGGCATCCAGGACAGCCAAAGGGGAATCCCAAGAAGCGGGCACGTCAAGCATGGCTGGGCAAATGCGGATGATGACGGCAATGATGGGCATGAACTGCGGTCATGGAGTTTACCCATTCAGCAAGTGGAAGTTACTTTGGCTTCTTTTCTTTTTTTTTTTACAAGCTGCTGTCACCGGGGGTGGCACCCACTGCCACACCTTTCCAGATCGTGGGGACGCTCTTTTGTTTTTTGCCATCGTGAAAACGGGGATTCCATGATTCGCACAAGGGGGGTGGGAGGCAAGCTGGGCAAGGGATGTTGCGCACGAAATACAGTTTGGCGGAGGCTTGAGATGGGCCGTGGAGCGGTTAGAGCCGTGGGTCTTGGTCTTGATTCCATTGCGCCGAGCCAGAAAATAATAATGGAGCCAAAAAAGCAAAAACACAGCCAGAAAAACAAAAGAAAAAGTCAAGGAAAAAGCAAAAATACACGTCTACAGCCAAATGCCCGGCCTGTCTTTAGCACGCCTCTGTGCAGCATGTATTGTCCAGGGTCTCTGCAACAAGGCTCTCCCCGTTTTTCCCGGCGCCATGGGGCAGTCAATAGTCAACGGGGTGTATTTTATTTCATGACCGCTTTGTTTATGGATGTGTTCTCGATTTTTTTCCCCTTGAATCATGGGATTAGCCAGGAATCTGAACCATCCCCACCGGCCGTCCTATCAGGAGATTGACACAAAAGAAAAGAGATCCAGCCACCGGCTCCAAATGGTAAACCGAAACCCACCAAGTAATGTGCCACTTGCCTGCCAGCCAAGGCCATGGCCCAAAGTCAATGCTGAGTCTTCATCAGTCCTGTTGTACAAACTGCGAATGCCCATGTTTGAGAAAAGCGTGGTTCTTTGAGCTTGGCCGTAGCCATCCGTCGGTTCACCCGACAAACCCTATGCTGATGGAGGGGTCCCGGACTGTGGTTCTTGCATAACCTTCGATCCCTGGAAAACCGATTTCGGGGCGGTTGGAGGGCTTGAGGAACAACAGCTTCATCCGGTCTTACGCTTACACCCTCTTGGGAAGTTGGGGCTGTTGGGTTGGTTGGCTTGCCAGACACGCCAAGGAGCTCTTTCTTCTGCTTCAGTTATCCGCATCCCCTGAAACTACGACGCTACGTGCGAGGAAAAAACAAACCGTCAAAAGAAAGGAGACAGAAAGAGAAAACTTGGAAGTTGAGAGTGGTCCACTTGATGGAAACACCCGTTCATTCACCAGCATCCAGGACATCCACTGGCTCGGCATTGCGTGCTCCCTGAGCCTCCTCCACTGGTCACAGAGTTGGTCCACATCCCATAATTTCAAATCTACAACTTGGTGGTGGGTTTCGAAGACCCACGTCGCTGTCACCTTTGGGGTACGCTAAATTGGAACCTCGTAAGTCAGCTCAGAAAGCGGGACGATCCATGCCCTGACAGAATAAAAAGCAAACCCAGCCCACTGAGAAGTTAGAACCCCGATCCGGGATAGTCAATCGAAGAGTGGAGGGGGAGAGCATGGTGCGTATGGACCGAAACAAAACGGCAGTCGGAAACCGTTATTAACAGCAGCTTGCGAGGAACTACACAAGTCGCAACGAGATCGAATCAATGTCGAGTGTTCAAGCCTTTTCGTTTCCCTTCATATACTTCCGTATTTGGATTTTGTTTTTTTCCGCTGGCCGAGGGCGCCCATGTGCCTCAGGCAAATAATAAACCACGGGAAAGAGAGGGGCTGTGAGGGCAAGAATGGAGGAGATCACCCACCCCATGAAGCTCTGAGCCTGAGTAGTAAGTACCCATTTGGCGTTGAGATCGGAGGCTCGGGACACGGCCAATCATGAACCAAGGGGCTGAGAGCCTGGGATACGAGATAGTGGGGCCTGCTTCAAGCTCAGCACGATCCTAGTTCAAGCGTCCAATTATCGTTAACCCCAGTTTGTCCACCTTGGCACACATAGTGAGAGTGAACAATTTTCGTTTTGGTAATTATGATTCGGTGGTTTTATGTTCGCCGAAGTCATCACCGTCCAAGCTGGCATCGTGACTAGGATCGGTCTTGGTTTGGCTTTGCAGCGCCAAGGCAAAAAGCGTTATTTTCTGGGGCATCCGCTCAAAAGCCATCTGAATCTCGCTGGTTAGCAGCTCGCATTTCATTCTTAGATTTTGTCCGTCTTGGTTTCTCTCCCAGGAGAAAACTAGATTCGCTCACTGAAGAGCGCAGTAATACAACCTTGCCAGGATTAGGAGGCGCCAGCAGAGAGAATTTTATTTTTGTCTCTTTCTTTTCTGCGGCAACCTCCTTAGTGCCTTTTTAGAACGATCATTACCACGAAAGGAACTTGGCTAAAGTGAAATGGAAGTCGTCCATGCCTTTTTTGTTTGGCTGGTCAAAGTCTTGCGATTTTCAAACGTCTCAGCCAGCCATGCCGCCCATGCGACCGGGGTGCATGTGTGGCAAAACGGATAACGATAAGATGGGGCTGCCAACAGGAGTGGTGCTGCGTCAGGATCAATCCGATCGGGACGATCTGAATGATGGTCACCGCTAGCTTCGCTGCTTCGATCGGCTGGATCAATCGTCATAGATAATTCCTGTTCGTTCCCTAGGGTTTGTGAAAGGTGCATCCATGATTGACCGGTTGAGATGGGACATTCGTATTAGGTTGTAACAATCAAGGCCTCAAGGCTTCCTGAGTCTCAGTTAACTGCCTCCTCGCAGTGGGCTCCTAGCTATGCCTTGTTCCAGAAGGCAAAATGCATGCTCATAGATGCTTGGCAAGTGACCCTCAGCCTTCAGGGAAAACTTCGAGTGCTTGGGAGCTCCTTTTTCAAGACCTTCTGTCGAACATCCTGAATTCGTGATTGAACTCTTGTATCTTTGCACCGGCATTACACAGTGGCCTTGATAATACACTAGTAAGGTTAGGAGTTAGGGTATTTCGTTGGGGCCAGTTTTGAAAGATGCTTCCTTGCCTCCCTGCTGCCCAACTGATATTGAACCACCGTCCTCGGTTTTACCAAAGGAGATGTTCCGTAGGTTTGGTGCTGACGCCCTTCGCACAGTTGCATGATATCGGCTTCTGCCATTGAGCGATGTGTCCCGGTAAAGGAGGCGAATAATTGACCAGCAGGAAAAAAAGGGAAAAGCCAGGAATTCTTGGGTGAGCCCGTTGAACTTCTCACACAGAAAGCACTCGTACTTGGTCGCCATTGGTGGGCCTGGAGGGGCGCGATTTACAGCAAGTTCCTTTGCTCGGATCTGAGGAGCCGCTTGCACAGGTCGATCCCATCTTGACGCAAACAAGTATTAAATTCACAAAGGGGCAACAATACTATGGAGAATATCTTACTTTCTTCGTCCTTGTGAACAACCACAGTGTTGAAATTTTGTTGGCTCAACATTCTCAGGCTTGCAGGGAGATCAATATTCTTCCTTCCGCTGCCATCCCCAGCCTTTCCCACATCCTTGAGAAGGAAGACTTTGGTGGGAAAATCTGTTCCGGAATTGAAAAAACCACGGGTACTCCGTATTGGCTGATTCATGCAGATGGCTTTTTGGTGAACGTTTTGCTGGGTCAGAAATCCCTGCACGGTCCTTGTTGTCGGGGTCGACAGCTTGTAGACCCATTCTTGCGCATGTGGACTGCAACGCTACGTTCCCTAGTGATGACACGGAGGAGTGAACTGCCTGTTATCTGTTCTGATCCTCGACCCTATCCCGTGTTTCTCAGAGACGATAGCACAGTTGCCTGGGTTGAGATAACGGTGTCGACCTGTATTGATGTCTCGCCCTCCGAAGATTGACGGTGATCGCTATTGTGTGATGGAAATGTCACTTTCGATCTATGGATCTTGATGATCCAAATTCCACGTTCTTCTCGGGCCTCGCAATCCTACCAGAGCACGGGTGTCCACTGACACGCTCAATCATTAGTCACGAACCAGCCTCCTCCATATCCATGACGCCCTTCCACATTTCAAATGGCTGGTCTTTCACCAGGGCTGGTTGAGCATGTACAACATTGCAAAGTCAAGAAAAATAAAATGGATGACTCCATCGACGAGAAATAGGTCAGAGGCAAATCATCAAACAAGCATTTTTCCTCTCCGTGGAAAACAGGCCACTGCACACACCATCCGTTGAACCCAAATTGAAGGGAAACGGCCCCCTCCATGTTTCGAAACAAAATGTCACCGGTCCAGTAAAAGACTTGTTTGGTTGGCCAAGCGGAGCTGCTGCTGCCAACAATCGGAGAATAATCACAAGAAATGCCTGTACCTTTTCTCACTGTCTCGCGATGTAATTTCAAAGAGTGGCCAAGAGGATCAGGAAGTGGATGCGGAACGTGGGGAAGGCAGGGACCAAACCGTTCATGGTTTGATGGATGTTTTACTTCTTCCATGGCGTCCTCCTAATGGCAAAGGAGCTATGGCCCGTCCGTGCTGAACAAGCACAATAGTTCCTCTGCTCCAACGCTTGGCCTGTAATATAAGCAAGTTTGTGTGCTGTATTAGGTAAACATAAGCGGCGTCACTAAATTTAAGCTGGAAATAGAATTCCCATGCTGAAAATGATTCCCCGAGAAAATCCGAAGCCATCCATTGTCCTGAAAACGAAGAGCGATCGCGGAAGGAGTGTGGATGACGTGGTAGATGTAGTGGAGTACGAAAACAACACCGTTGCACTTTAAAAATTTGAGAAGCTGTTAGGGCTCCAACAAGCCCGTGCACACGAGAAGTCGCCTGCAGGCAGCGGGAGAAGCAAAAAATTCGAAACCGAACTAGTCGTGAAACGAACTGGTGTTTGTGGAAGTCATCGGCGAGCCCCGTGCTCTGCTCTGGCTGACGTAATGTATCAAACCCACAAACAACCTTGGAATGAATCCTTTTACCGGCTTGAATGAATGCCGAGATTCGCTGGACTTCTTGGGTTGTGTATTCAGGTCTCGCGGCATGACCTTAGCTCGAAATCAAGTTCTGTTTTTCGATTGTAATTTTTTTTTCTTTTAGTGCAGGGATCAATGGTTCCATCAACTAGGAGTCACCGTCAACAGGAGCGATTTGCAAAAGAGCCTCCGCAAGGCGGAGGGAAAAATATGGGGCTTTGAGAGAAAAGTTCGGCGGAGCGAGAAATCATCGATGGTGTGGAGGTCAACAAGCCAGAAGCAAGTGGGAGCGCCACAACTGTCCTCCTACTAGGCTCCTAGCCTGTCCTAGGGCAGCCTCGAATCTAGATTCAGATCGAGGTGGGGGTCCCACGCTATCGGCCTATCGCCAACGCACTATTGCCGCTAAGCACGGAAACAAGCTCCACATGCGGGATCCAGATCGGGTTTGTAACTTTTGTTTTGCGGATGAGCGGCATCGAATGCCAGAACTGGATTCCGTAACAGCATCCGCGACTTTTCTGTTTCTCCCCAACGGAAAACTCGATTATTTCCATTTGATGAAAATAAGTACGTCCAGATTGCTCGTCGTAATAGGCCTATAATCCCTACCCAATGTACCCATCACGTAAATCATGGCCACTGTGGCTAGTTGCATCTGAAATCAAGCCGACGCGCAGAATCTGGGGAAACTGCCTTCCATTCGTCAGCGTAATGTATGACATCCTCCAAGACAAGTCATGACCCAACCGGGGCGGCGCAAAGTATATCTTCAAACTCACCAATCATAGCCACCCGCTGCCGAGATTCCTTGCGCATTGAGCGGCCGTTTTGCCAAGGAATCTGTGAGATTTGACTCCACCTCTAGCGCCCGTGGCTTTGGTCTTTGAAAAATACAGGGTTTGATACACCAGTTGCTGCCCGTTGGACTGCGCTGCTTTTCCGATTGATCCCCAAAATCGCAGAAATCGTCAATGACATGAGCCGTGGGCTCGCGAGATTATGATGTCTGCTTGGTCCAAGTTGCACCTTCACAATGCAGTGATTTATCAATCGCGTTCGCCGCGGCTCCCAGGCGCGAGAGAAGAACATTTTATCCACCCTCGTGACATCTTGTGGCGTCTGCGCGTAATCGATAGAGGTACTTGGGTACGCAATATCCATAGATCGAACCCAGGTACTCCTGAGTCGTACAGGCCCATCGATATCAGCCTTCACCCCCCTGCATCGTACCGCGTCCCTGCGTAGTGGAGGCCGCCTGGAGACCAAGGCCAGCCGATCAGGGCCATCAAGTATCCAAAGTGGGGAAGACTCGATAGAGGCACGGATTATATCGGCGTTCCCTCGATTTCAAGATCTTGAAAATACCGAACAACCGTGGAACCAGCTCCGAATAAAGGGGTCATTCGATGAGCATTGTGGATATTTTCTTGTGTGTCCGTCTGACCCTGCTTCCAACCCCCCAAAGGATCCCGTTGGGAAAAACTGAACCGTATTCGTTTTCATGAGAAACAATACCAGATCCACACAGCGAAGAAAACATATTCTCTGCCGTTGTTGCGGACAGTTGACGACTAGCGGCCGTAACGTCGGAGTTGAAGTTCCTGAGGTTGTTGGGCGGCTGAAAGTTTTGAAACGGAACGGCGCGTGTCGGCCAATCCCGAGCCGTGTCCGCAAGAGCCGCATCCTCTATCATTTACAACTTGAACCACTCTCCTCCTGGACGAGACATGATGGCATGTTCATTAACCCTACGTTGCCGCTCGATACTAGTACTTATAAATGCAGACAGTTCATATTCTTACCTTGCCCCCGTCCCGTCGGGAAATATCCTTTATACCCCGTGTGAGCAAAGCAGACCCCGTTATTCAGGTTGCCCCCTGGATAGTCACTGGAGCATTTCTCTCGTCGTTGTCATGTTAAGACACATCATACGTCCTTTATTTAAAAGCCTTCAAGGCTTGCTCTGTGCCTAGTTGCCCTATTCGTCATTGTTCCTAGCCATATCGACTTCGAAATAATAACTTTTGCAAGGGCTATATCGGTTCAAAGCTCCCTGTTCATATCGATATAGACTCAACCCGGGAAATCGGGGGCACCTCCCGTTTCAATTGAAATCGATGCGCCGCCCGGTAGAATAGTAAGTGGTGTTTACTTTCGCCGATGGAGCATCATTATTCCCTTGCTTTGTCTTCCTAGTACCTGCCGCCCAGAAACCCCTTCTTTGAGACGGTCCCTGCATCCAGGAAGTTCCGTTGATATGGCAGACGGTCCGAGACGTCTGCTTCAAGGAATCACACGTGAATATACTAGGATGGGCAGAAGGTCTTGCAGATTATCGCCCAGGGTTCGAATTTTGTTGACCAATCGGTACCTTAAACAAAAGAAGATATTGTCCCTGGAGCTGAACTTCGAGGTACGCAACCAGATCATGCCATTATCTGACGGGCAGGTACCGCTTTGGATTAGCTAGAGCAACGCAAGGAAGAGGTATCAATTGTTTGAATTCAATCAATGTCTCCCCTATGGAGTACTAGGAATGTTGATCCAATTCGGGGATTGTATGAGTACATGTGCTCAGGTATGTTTCGGCTTCGTTGAAGAAGCTATGGATGCTGACGTGTGGTTTCGTATAGAAAATATTTTTGGTGGATTGTAGGCTCGGTGAAGGAAGCTGGAAGAGCGGAACGAATGCTTCCCAGCTTAATTAACAACCTCAAAAATGTTCCGAATTTTCAACTTCACGATCCAGGGTGCTCTAAGTTAAGGGATCCCTGTGATTGATTGTGGCCTATGCAGGACCTATGAGGCATACCGCGCCTCCTCCGCAACTACAGCTAAAAATCCCGCAATATTTATGCCGAAAACAGAATTACTCCTTTCCGGCATTGCTGCAAACCCTGGTTGGAGGAGTCGTCTGTACATCCAAGGATCAGTATCTCGAGACTCAACGCCTCAAGACCAGCAGGCGCACTATTTCCTTTTCGCTCTCCCCAGGACCCCGGCAGTTAATTTGCCACTAGTTCGCTCAACTGCTTTGACGCCATCGAACAATGAACGGTCATACACGTTTTTCAGCCGCGCCACACGGTCTTGCTCCACGCAATGCACGTCATGATATGCTCCAGCCACCAAGGCCAACAAACCGCAAGAAGCTTGCGCCACAGAAAACGGGCCTCGGTCAATATATCAATTAGATTTATGGTGAAAGGGGGTCGGGATATCAACATTTTACATAATTGCACCTCAATTCAAGTATTGACTGTTGTTGCGGGGCAAGCAATAATGACAAGAAATCCGGTCGAAGTCGTTGGCTAAAAATTATCTCCCCTGCCAAAAACCGACGATTCGTTGGGGACAATTCTCTTGTGGAAATACTAATTTGAAAAATACAGACACTATTGAATCAGTGGCGGGCAATGATGCTTCTCTGAGCTTTCATCCCAGCCCAGGAAAACAGGCATTATGTTACAGTTATGGACGAGTCCTCAACCCAGTCCGTTTTTTCAAGAACAATAATGCAGTTTGCTTCGCAGGGAATTTAGCATCGCTAGACCTTGTAGACTAGGATGATGCAAGGAAGCGATTGGTACCTACAAAGATGCTCCTGGTGGTCCGTATATGCAGGCAGGCGCTGATTTGGAATCACACCTTGCCTTTCCGGTTAAGGTTTACCACCGAGAGATTCCCGGGACCTTTCCCCCCGGGGCCCCAGGATTGATATCGCATTTGGTAACCGAAATGCCAAGCGAACCACCCAGCTGTTGATCCATGGAGGAGAAGAAGGTTGGGATGGATGAACAAGGAAGTTTGCTATTTATGTCGTAAGGTTGATCGCATCCCCTTCCTTGCCCATGCATTATTATTCAGCCAGGCAGGCCGTTAACAAATAATGACACCTAGTTGACTCATGCAAGCGAGATGCAAACCGCCCAACCATTCGTTTAACCGGAAGAAGCCAGCGGTTCGGCTGCGTGCCAGAAGGTATTCGTCGGCGCCGGGAGCTACTCTCTGCGTGGCGGCGGGGGATGATCTGGAGCAAGGCCGTGGGCTAAACAATTGCAGGTTGGTGCATTTTTTAGCGAATTCTTCGTCTTATATCTCCTGATTGGGCAAGGTAATCATTTTGACGCCATCTCCATAAAGTGATGGATGATGGACCAGTGGGGATCGACGGCATGATAAAGTGCCGCTGCCTGGCCTCTCGCGCCAGGAGATATTATCAAGTCAATCCATGCACAACTCGGAGTTTTGAAAATAAATGCGCATGCAAAATGAGAGCTCAAGCAGTCGTTTCAGGGCGATCCCTGGCACGAGCCAAGATAGCCCCACTAACTTTGTCTCGATTAGCACGGAACAACGGTCAGGAGGATCCATTGGCGAGACAAGGCGCTATGAGACCGCTCCGGTTGGAGGGAGCGGGCAAAAGAGATGAGTCTCGGCCCTCTTCCGAGCCTTTCCGGCGTTTCACATAAGCCTTCTGATGAGAAACATCTTCAAACAGGAAGGATTTTAGCAAGTTGCCAGACTGTAACCCCCCACAACAGAGGTAATTCAAGGGAGCTCCGTTGGACCCTATCCTGCTCCCTCGCTCAACCCATGGAAGCAATTCAATATGGTTCATCCTAAGAAAAACGGTCTCCAAGGGAGGGGAATCGACCCACAATCTAGACTTGAGATAGGCGAAACGCGACGTTTTGGCGTCGATGACATACGTTAAAGCAGTTTAGTGTGTTGACTATTCAGAGCATCCCTGTGCAGTGTGCAGAGGCAAGGGGTGAGCAATTGCTCGATTGAACCATCGTCGTGGGAAGAGACCTATTTTATTTTCGAGTCCGTCCCTGTGCTGATGTCCATTTTCTCGAGTTGACTATTAGGTTAACTATCCGTACCCACGAGAAAGATAGCAAGGCTAGTGGCAATCATCGCCGCATGGATAAACCTTCAACGCCGTTAGGCTCTGACTGACGCCTCTTTTCAATTGCTTTTTCTGTTGTTTACTCCTCCGACGAGATGCCACATGTAGTTATGGAATGTCGGGTGACGTATCCGTGGACGCGATGGAGCACAGAAATGGTGGTGGCAAATCTCTCAGCGCCTCAGCCTCTCCCTTATCCCATCGATCCTGGCAATGGGACAGGTAAACCGTCGGCATTTCCTCCGTCAACTGCAACATGACGCCTGATTCTCGGAGAATTGGCCAAAGAGGTAAAAACGACTCACGCGGCGAACAATAGACGCAGCAGATCTCTCGATTTGTTCAAAAAGAAAATAATAAAATAAGCACGGTAATTACCGGGCTGAAATTGACAAACCTGGAGCACAGGCAGCCACAAACATCTACTAGGAACTACTCGTCCAACGGGATGTCCCCGCTGCCAATCGCCCACAGAACAACAAACCATTGATCCCAGCATTTAAATTCGGCGAGGTAAGGTTGTTCATCGTCTAGCAACTTATCTATCTGTAACTAATTTGGGCTCCCCCCAGCACAGGAAAATCCCGGAAACTCGATTTTCCCAGTCATCATCAGCAAGCCCATGCCATGAGTGGACCATCTTGGACTCCTAGGTGGAAGGTTTTGGAGCATGTTTAAAAAAATCGCCGTTGATGATCATGCCCAGCAGTGTCGATGTTACATGATCAACCAATGCTCACCGTCCACTCGATCCTCCACACCCCCCTGTTGGCAGGCCTGTTCCCGGCGCCAACTGTCAATGGTTTTATTCGGGGACGCCGTTTTGCACCCGGAGATCGATCCACTTGGTGGGCCGCATTGGAACCCATTGGGAAGGGTTTTGGATCTTTCAGCTTGGTAGGGATAGGGAACTGCTGTTCATCAAGGAATAGCCCTTTGCCCGAGCCAGATATGCTAATCCTTCCCCCCCTTTTTTTAGATCGTTGGGAATTGTTCGGGACTGGAGCATGCTGGTAGTTTTATCCCTTTCTGTCGTTGAGAGCTGGATAACACTATGCTATGCTATCCGGTATTAAGAATTCCAAATGGTTTGCTTGGGGGGTAATCTCCGAACAACCTGGATTGTTCTTCTTCCCATTCTCTGCCAGTCGAAGCAGCATAGGCCATCTATACGATCGATATCAACCATCCGCTTGGTGATATCCGCCATGTCGTACACCCACCCCATCATGGATAGCAACATGATGCCCATCATCACATGTAACGCATGTATCCATCCGTCTCCGACCCCGAGTCCGAGAAAGCATCTCTTTGTCTCTCTTTATTTCTTGAATTACATACAATACACGAACAGGGATTTTGACTGCTCCTGTCGTCAAAGGACTCACCCAACCCACATCCAATAGTCTGGGGGGTTACTCTAAATACTTGAACGCGTCAACATGTTTTGTTGTCCTACATCAAAAGCTCTTGTGGCGCCGCTGGAATCGAACATGGTCGTTTACGAATCTTCGATTTGAATACCCAAGGAATTCAGGGAGACCAGGCGCTTCCTACTTTCCCCCCACGATTTTCCATACGGGGAAGCCATCCTGAGACGTTGTGTTTCTGATGCTGTCCCTCTCGTACGCCTTCTGCCGCTCCCTCCGTGTACGAATGCTCCCCAAGACGGCCTTGCTTGGACATTAACCCAAGGAAAGAGAAACGAACAGTTTCCAATAAGCCCTCCCTGCCCCAGCTCCTCGAGCCTTGAACAGAAAAATAAAAATCCTCACTCGTAAATCTACTTTACTAACGACAACAGTACTACACCTTTCTTTCCTCCCCTCAAAACCCAAACATCCAACCCACAAACACTTGAACAACATGAGCAACATCCATCCACCTCCTGGGAAACCTTCTTTAACCCAGCATCCCAAAGCTACACGTGAAGGGGTAGCACATTCGTGCGTCATGCGCGAACTGGGTATACCCACTTACACGTGGTGACTATTCGAATATGTACAGCATTGCACTCAATACATATATGTTAACCATTTGCTTAACCGGGCATATAATATAACCCACTTATATCTATATACATATATCACTCACTCTACCAATCAAATGATAGCCACGGGCAAAGAAAGAAAGAAAGAAAGAAATAGCCTAGTTCTTCAAACCTGTATATATAATATGCACGCATATGTGGCATACAAGGAATTAGTTAGTTATGATAGTCCTGGCACGGCCTTGCACCACGTGTGCACTGTGTACTGTGCGCTGTGTACGGGTATCTATCTCTTACCTCTATGCGCTCATCCAGGTGAGATGGTACGGCATGAAAGCATGGATGCATGCATGAAGATACCTAGAAGAAGACGCAAACGTGAATAAAGGAGGCAAGAGATGGTGAGTGTTGGATTAGAAGCTCAGAAGCTCCTATAGAGAAGGGGGTCGTTCATTCATTCATTCATCCTCTGTGCATATATATGTTCGTTGACATGTTATCCATAAACCATATCCCGTTAAATGATCCATCCCATTTATCAATCTATATGAAGATAGTTCGAATTCCACTCCTAGCTCCAATCCCATAATCCGCATCCCCTAATAAATCATAGCTTGAACATAATTCAGCTCCCTCCCCAAACCTCAAATCACCACTGCTGAGCTAGAATCACCATATGATATCATCATAGTAGTAGTAGTCTATTCGCAAAAGATGACAACACGGGAGGGGAAAAAAAAAGATCAGAGCCCGCCCAAAAAACCCCCGTAATGATTGTCCCAGTCCTAGTAAATCTGTCAAGTGAAAACTGGGCTCTATCCACAAGACTGATTGATAGCAGGGAAAAGAAACAGCATCGCGCAGCCACATCATAAGTGACCGACCGACTGCCTGACTGCAGTGAATAAATAGCACCCACCACTGGCGGCCGGGCTGAGACCAGCAGTGTATTTTCCCCGTTTCCTTCGAATATTAGTAGTATCCTAACAACAGACGTTGCCAGATGAACCAAGCCCCTACAATTCGGGAAAGGCATCATATATATATAAATATAGATATAACGCCTTCCCCATTGCAGGTTGGCTGAATGTCAGTCGACCAGAGTCTGCATGCAATGCAAGAAGATAGAAGACATAGATATATCATCCGTTCGATAGAAGCAATGCAACGAGCATGGCGCGAACGCGGAGCAAACCAAAATACAAAGAAGAAAAGGATACAAAACAATCTCAATCCCAATAGCGAGCGAGTCGTCTATCGTCGTGGGAGAGAATAAAACATGACATACCAGACAGACATCCTGAGCAAGTATAAAAAAGGAAAGAAAAGCAAGAGATCATAAAACTATGCTCCGTTCCCCCCCTTTATGGGGTATACAGGTGCTGGGTATATCGCAAAGAAAGAAAAAAAAGAATCACAACCAACAGACCATATCCTAAACCTGATTTTCCCCCAAATACTCAATCCATATCAAACCAGTGTATGTCTCCAGGGCTTTGTCTTTCTTGTGTTTTATACATGAGATTTTGTTTGTTCTTTTTTTCTTCTGCGACACACAGGTCGCAAAAGAAAGAAGAACAAAGATCGCGTACACATATGCTCTGGTTATGATGATTGCATCTAAAAATAACGCCGGTTAGGTTGGTTGGTATATATACCATAATACCGCGCTTCTTTAGAACCAAAAACACAATGTTAAGAGATCAAGCAGTAACACATAATCTCTCCCACGTCTGACATGGTAGAAGCGGGAGGCGATGCTAAAACCACCAATAGAATAAAAACGATAAGATGAAGTGAAGTAGTAAAGCGAGATGACAATGGTGAGGAAGGCGTAAAAAGGAAAGCAAGTGCAAGGGCTGCGTGAGAAGAACTGACTGGGTCGTAGAAGTGAACAAGGAATAGAAAAATAAAATAAGAGAGATAGGAAAAATGCCAACGCAGAATAACAATCCCAACGCCGCCATACACCGGCCGCCAGAGAATCCGACAAAATGACAAAAATGGGAGCGAGGTATATAGTAAAACCATCAGGCAGAAGCTAAGACAAAAGAGAGCAAACAGATCTTCAGTTCAGATAGCAAATTCCACGTTTGTCTATCATAGCCACACATCCCCTTCCTCACCTCGAACCCACTTTCTCCAAACGGCATCATAAGCATCTTCCAGATCGCTCACCCACCGCTTTGTATCGAAGAGTTTGCTCTCCCATCGATTTAGGAAGAGCATCTTTCTCAAGTCGAACAATCTTCCTCGTGCGCGACCTTGGCCGCCTGGTTCATACCTCATCCCTAGACCAAGGTTGATCGCACGGTTCTCATACTCTTCGTCCGAGGACGCAATGAGTTCGGAGGCAGCTTGTCGACCAGATTCAGTCTGTGGGAGAGCGCTGGTAAGAATGCTCGAAGCCATACGAGAGCACATTTTATATTTATATCGAGGAAGGGTGAGGAGTGGAGTTCCGCTCCAAAGAACGTCGGCGGCGGTTGTATGAGCATTACACTCGGGGGTATCAAGAAAAAGATCGCAAATTCGAGCACGGGAAATATGAGCGTGTTTCGGGGCGACATCAGTGAAAACAATTCGGGAAGCAGTGGCCTCGCCCGCCCATGCGATAGCCGTTTGCTTCAGGTTATGTTCCCCGAGGTCCGGGAATCGCAGGAGCCAGAGGATTGCATTTGGGATACGAGCAAGAATACGTAGCCAGGTACGAAAAGTAGTTGGCTCGATCTAATATAGGATAAGTTAGCTTCGTCATTGAAATAAACTATTTTTAAGGGGGGGAGTCGCACCTTATAGAGTTGATTAAAGTTGCCAAGTATTATAGCATCGTCACGGAGATCAGGAAACATTTCTTTCCGCATTTTCCATCTGTTAATTTGTTCCTCTTCCCACGTCAGGCGCCTGTCTTGGGAATCTGGGGCACTCTGGCGGTGATCGCAGCAGAAAAAGGTATGTCTTGTAAATACGATTTTCTCCCCATATATCCAATCCTCAACCTCCTCACAGTGATCTTCCTCTACCAACCGATCCTCGATCCTCCCAATGCGTCTTCTAGGAGAAAGTGTCTCAGGCGGTATCGAAATCTGGTCAGCAAGAATATAATCGCACCATTCAGCACCCAGCGTACCCGCAAATCCCATAAACGACATATGGATAGGGGCAGGTCTTGCAGCGAATACTTCATTCCTTGCGCCGCGCGTGTAGCCATTCAAGTTTATCAAAATATGAATGCCGTCACTAACTATTTGCTCAACCAAGCGGTCAACTGGCCAGCTGCTGACATCACGGAAAACGGGGGCTTCGCGTTCGATCTGTTTCCGATGTATCGAGTTGTCACTAGCAGTTGTGGCGTAGCAAAATGCCTTTACTCGAGAAGGATTATGAAGTCCGAAAACAGATTGCATCAAGTGTGCGAGGGGATGGTTGTTGAAATCCGATGAAACATATCCAATGTTGAGATGGGGATTTGGCGGAGGCGGGGGGCGGTATACGGTTGCAGGGAGCCATGGAGACCTAAGAGTTGAGGCGGATATCCGAAGGCCGTTCCGTTGTGAAATGTGGCGGATTTGCTTAGCAGAAAGGGGACAGGTAAATGTGTGAAACGGCAATACGGTGGGTGCATTAGGTGGCGTCAGTCCGCCCGGAAGCTGAGGTCGAGAATATCTCGAAAGTGCGTATTCCTTTCCATGAACATATCGGTCTTGATACCACCGCCAGCCGATCCACTTTATCGCACGCTCGACAAGCCTCACAGTTCTTGATCCCTCCCATTTCTGGCCAGCCCAGCTTCGTAGCAGAGCGTTCAGGGCCGCGCTTTGATTCATCAAAGCGGAATCTTTGCTAGCGATGGCTAGACCAAGACCCAGTTGGTCGCGTGGGGTGGTCATTAATACACCAGTACCCCATGACTCACCATCCTTAAGCTGTTTATCAACGATTTCAACAACTCGTTTGATCCATCCAGAATCGACACCCATTTCTTTCGCATCCCGCAGCATCCCCTTGTCATCGACATGCCACCGATCGCGGGATCCCAGGTTAGCAGCAATGCCTCCTCTACCCCCCCAGTTACAGACAGAGTTCAAGGCATTTGCAAGGCCACAAACTGCCTCCGCAAAATCCGGGTTGGCGGCAACCGCTCTTCTGTAGTAACCAATAGCATCGTTGATGCGGCCAGAGTCTTTGACTGCGTTCGCCAAATTGGCTAGTGCAATGTCGAACTTACTATCACATTGCACAGCTTGCTCGTACATCTTAATTGCAGCAGGGAGTTGCCCAATATCTTTGAGAAGGCTGCCAAGATTGGTATAGAGGTGAGCATGTTTGGAGTCGAGGTTTAGGCCATAATTATAGTACGCCAGGGCCAAAGCAATCCCACTACCAGGAACAACGCCAGGAATCTCTGGCAATTGGTTTTCGCCTGCTGCTCGAGCTGGATTTGGTGGTCCGTTCTGTTGGATGCTTGCAAGCAAGATCCCGACATTATTCGCGGTCGATGGGCTGGGTTGGAGGGATAAGGAAAGGTAGTAAAGCGCAAGAATATCGCGGACCCCAGTCGATGGCTTTGAGCTTCCAGACGGTGCGGTAGCAGACATTCCATCCTGGTAAATTTTTGCCAAAGAAAGCAAAGAGTTACTGGTGGTAGAGATAGCTGCCTTTTTAGCGATGCCGTCAGGAACATACTGGAACCCTGGAAGATTCCCAAGCGGGCGGAAAACAAGCTTCGCGGTTTGCAGTGCTTTGTCAGGGAAAAGCAGCACAGCGCTCGTGGGGTCTTGGGGGGCAGATAAACCATGACGACCCTCTTCATCGAAGGCAGACAAGATTAATCTTATCAGGCTTTGGATTCCGCGTCGTCGCCTCCCAGCACCAATGAGAATAGCATCCTCGAAGGCGGCGGCAGCTCCCACATTATCGCCCAGGGCATATAGCATGTTGCCCTTGGCGTGTATGAGCGCCAGCATTCGTCCGTTGTCACAGCCAGGTATGGCATAACCACTCGACCCAAAGCCGGGAACAGATTTCTCCTTAGTATGTGTGTCGAAGCTCGGGGGGCTATCTGGATCGGCCTCGTAGTCGAAGACTGCCTTGTCAATCGATTCGGTCGTTGATACACTAGATTCCCTACTCTCTGTTTCGCTGTCCGTTTCGCTCGCAAGACTATCTTTCTTGAAACAGTCGCCGTTTGCTGTGTGTTTAAGTGACGATTCAACAAACTCAATGATATTCACGGCTTCCTTCCCACGTTGGCTACTGCAAAGGAGGCCAATGAGGTGCTCTACAGCTTCAAAATAGCTTGGCCGCAATTTAACAGCACGGAGCCAATGGTTCAAGGCTTCTTCACGTCGATCGAGCGCGAAAAGGGTGGCCGCAAGATTCGAAATAGCCTCAACATGCCTGGCAAATAAGGGGTTAGCAATAAAATCTTGAGTTACACAAACTATGTGAGATACATACGTGGCGTCCTTATTCAGGATCCGGGTATACCACCGTAGGGCTTTGTCATAGTCCCCAAGGCCATAGGCCAAACATCCACCAACCAGCATTCCATCGATCCATTCCCACCTGCTTTCTAAACACAGGCTAGTAAGAATTTCTAGGGCGGATGCCGCATTTTCCATCACTGAGGCCTCGCTGTGTGTCGATTCGAACATACGGGAAACCGACGCCCCTGATGACCGACGCATTGTGCGGAAGTTATCAAGTGCTTGGTTTTCGAGTAATCGATGATTCGCATTCTGACCGAAATGAACGTTATTATCATTGAGGTTTCGTGGGTAACCGCTGCCGGACGCTGCGGAGTGCCGCAGAGGGTATCTTTTCCCGCCCAACTGAGTCTCCACCATGACATCCATAGGTTGGGAACGAGTCCGATGGAAATTGTGATCAAGGGGAATAGCTCCATGGCCATTAACGATATTAGTATCCGCACCACTAGGCTGTGAACTAAAGTCGGACGCAGGTTGCCTTGGAGGTTTTGGGTAAATATTAGGTTTTAGCCGAGCATTAGCATCGTGGATCCCTAAAGCAGCATTTTTTCGTCGAGCATGGTGGAGAGAAGTTAGTAGGTCAACATAAACACTATGTGCCCACGACAGAGTTTTCTCTTTGAATTCGGTATTCCTTGGTCTAGAGTTGATGTCCACAGCTGGATTTTGAAATACGTTAGGCTGTTGAAGATTTTGCCAGTTTATGTTATCTAGTTCAGTCTGCTGGGGAAGAGTGTCGTGTCGAGCGGTTTGTGAGGATCGAGTGTGATAAGGGACATTGTTTTGCTCCCAAAACGGATCTAACTGATTTTGATGAGAGTGACGAGGAGCGAAAGCCTGTTGGGCGACCGGGTCGGAGTTGTATAATTGATGTACATTTTGGGTAGGTTGGGCGGGCACAGGATTCCACGAGAACCCTGGGGTAAGAAGATCGGAAGAAGGGAGAGACTGTCGGTTGAAAGGTGTTTGCAGGGATGCGAAGGCCGTGGAATCACCTTGAATAGTACCAAATGCTGGGGTTGATTGATATCGTAGATCACGAGACGCGGCGGGTCGATACGGGATATATGCTCCATCTGGCCAGTACGGACCGTAAGGGCTAACACCCGCAGACGCTGTTGGACCAAAGCTGGACTGCAAGGAAGCAGCCAATACGGTGGGAATCGTAGGCCCGTTTTGTAGATAGTACCTCTGAGAGGGGAGTAGAGGAGTTGTCTGGTTTAACACGGAATCGATGCCGGGTGTGTAGTTCAAGGACCTAATCCAACTGGTTCCGTTGGCATTCGCATTTTGTGGAATGCCATTGGCAAGACTAGCAGATCTATTTGGATCGTATTTGAATGTTGGTGGGAAGTTCTGAAATCGGGACGATGGAAGGGGGTCGAGGCTTTTGTACTGCCATGAATCTGCTGGAAGAGCTGAGTGAGGCGATATGACTTGGCCATTATCCAATGACGAAACCAAAAGATGCTTTGTTGCTGGCTGTTGAATGGATCTATCACCTAAAGTACCATCATAACCCGCTGCCAGGGTACCATTGGGCGTTTTTCGTCTCAGGGTATTTTCTGAAGCGCTGGGGTTTCTAATCACGCCCGTGTTTGCCAGATCTTGAGGATTCGGTCGCTGGATGGGTCGAGGGTATTGAACGCGCTGACGTAGCATCGATTGCTGGTCCGGAAATCCATACTGGTCTCCACGGCGGAACGTAGAACGTAGGGCGTTATTGGCCACATCGTACGGGGGATCCAAAGAGTCAAATGGTGGCTGATGGTCAAGGTGGTGATGTAGAAAATGGTGCGATTGTTGTGCCACGGATGGTAGCATGGTTACTATCTAGGCGGTACACTATCGAAGTGTGGGTGGAGGGGAAACGAGGGTGATCAAGAGCAACAGACAAAACAGAGTCTGTCAAACTCTTTATCGACAAAACCGTTCTTTGAATCGTTTCGGACACCGCATCATGCCATGGCTAATCAAAAAGAATGTTAGAAAGCGCACCAAACAGCTACCAAAACGCCGGATCAAGCCATATGTTCAATCCCTTACAGAGCACGACGGAAGACGGCGAACGAATAGCTGGATCGACTATATGGCGAGCCGGGTGAAAAGCGTAGTAGCAGCTTCTATATATTCGTAATCCTAGGGAAGTCGACTATAGATGGCAACGTCCGAATTGCGGTGTAGTTATCCAACGCTGCAGCCCAATAGCGAACGACCGATGTAGGATAGAGCCTGGGGCACGATAGTAAACACTCCGTAGCGGTTAAGCTAGTTCGATATTGATGTGAACGGGAAAAGACTAGGTGGAGACCAAGATAGGCGCTATAGTTGATCGATGTTATCGGAAATGGGCGCGTTTCTCTACGATATATAGATGGCCAACCCAGTTGGTTGGGGAAGGGTGGTGAATGCGGAGGATGAAGTGGTACGGAGGGAGCAGTGAAGGGCGGACGCGGGGGGTGTTGCCCTGAATATTTGTCGAGCTAGACGTTAGAAACACTGAAGCAGCTGTAGACAGAAGCGGAGAGTTGTGTGAGCCCAAAGCTGAGACGGGGACAGCAGTTTTGAAGCAGCCGGAGATGCCAAGATGACAACAACCACGCATGGTTTTTGGTGCGGCCAACTGGTGTCGTCACGCAACGCAGGAGAATACATCGTCTCACATACCCTTCGTTGGAATTACGTATAGACAGAGAGGCCGTCAAGGTCCTTGGTATCGATGGCATGAAAGGGAACGCTGGAGCAAGAGGGACGAGGGCGGAACGTAGTGGGAGGGATGAGGGCGAACACGGGAGAACAAAGAGCCAGACACGAGATGCAGGACAGGACGCAGGCGACAACGACGAAGAGCGGAGCAGGACTGCAGAGGACGACGGCACAGCGGGCGAGGAGAGGAGGTGAAGAGAATGAAGGTGAAAGTGGTGATGTTGGAACTTGGTTGGGATGGAGGTGTTTGACAAGAGAGGTTACCTAAGAATGAGAGTCGCTAGCGCGGTGGACGCTGCAATCACCGCTGGGGCGCTGGCTTCAAGGGCCCGTCCACTATTTTTTGGGCACCAGTTACAGCACTACTGTTCATCTACAGGCGACGGGAATACTTTTATTGGCACCATCACCACCACCAGCCTGTCCAGTGTCCGCTCTAGCCCGGGGTGGGACAGGGTGGGCAGCCCAGTGGGGTTTTGGTCTAGCTGTGCATGGTGGGCTGTTTAGGCGCTGGAGAGCCTGCTGCCACCGGCCACTAGGCCTGAGGCCCTGGGTCAACAACGGGGCATCATGGTCCAGGATATCATTCCAGGGCCCCCTGATGGGGCTGCTGGCTGCGGAGATGGAGCCCGCTAGACGCCCAAGCGTCGATGTGGCTTGTCCGTGGCAGACGGAGACAGACAGAGGCGCTCCTTGACACACCCCCAACACACAGCAGAGAGCAGATGGCTGGCGATGCATGCATCTGGGTCTCTACAGACGGAGAGCAGTGAAGCGAAACGAAACGAAAAGAAAAGAAAAGAAAAGATGAGCATTCGATGTCCGCCCAACGCATTACGGGGAGGCTGAGCTTGCATGTTCCATGGCGTCATGGATATTGATAGGTGGGCGGATACATCCTTCCAACAGCCCACGCCCAATCCCGTCCGCTCCAGTCGCATCATCTTCTGTCCTCGAGATGTGTTCGGGCAAAATAACGGCTGCATGTCGCGTCCACCGTGGTGAGTCCCTTTGCCTGGATCCTGCTGTCATCGTGTTTCCATGGTATGCAGCGGAACATTCCATGTTACTTTTCGCCCCCTGGTTTCATTAAATCATCAAGCAGGGAGACGATGGTCACAGTGACCGCTCTGATCCGGGGTCTTCGATCCACCTCACAAACTAGACTGGTGAGCCTGTCTCAGCATTATATATCTCCGGGCTCCGACATCTTGTGCCAGATGCTTTTTCTTAAAAGCTCATACACCGAGCATATAAAACATGACGAGCCCAGAATGATATTAATCGTCCTCAAGGTATTCTTTTAAACCATCTTACGAGCAAAGGAGGAAAAAAATTCAATTCTAGCTCCACTTGATTCCCCTTGGGAATTTCGAGATACTTGGTTGAGACCCTAGGATCAGAGAACATCAGGACTAGTTCGGGCTCCACTCTTTCTCCAGCCCAACTTCACCCATGATCGTCGCCAGTCCAAAAAAAAATTGTTCCTCGGTGCAGACTCTCTCTCCTGTTAATCTCAGGTAAAACGAAAACGGTGAGCAGATCATCCTCCTGTCCAAGTCTCCCAAGGCCCAAGCAGAAACCCAAGCGGCCACTGGTTGGTCAGCGGCCCCCCCCAAATGTCCCGGTG
Organism: Emmonsiellopsis sp. PD_5; assembly: GCA_032988985.1. NCBI lineage: Eukaryota > Fungi > Ascomycota > Eurotiomycetes > Onygenales > Ajellomycetaceae > Emmonsiellopsis > Emmonsiellopsis sp. PD_5. The sequence continues at coordinate 65,798 of JANTQI010000128.1, forward strand.
GGCATGATCCTTGACGATATGATGCTGGCACGTTGGTTGTCATCATCACCCGTGTCCACACATCCTGCTCCACAGACTCCACCCTGAACCCGTCCATTCGCTAAAATCGGGGTCGGTGGGATCCAGTCAACCGCCAAAGCAATCACTCCTTTTTTTTGATGGTTGTTCAGCGAGAGCGGGCGGGCATCCCTGGCCGTTGATGAGAGCGGAAAACCAAAGGAAGAAAAGTCTGGTGGAAGCAAGGTCAACTTTTTGGCCAGCCAGGTACCACCAGGCCAGAGCTTGGTCCCCCTTCTTCCCGTTGGCTGTTTGCATGCTTGGTTGTTGGGAGAGACGGTCGTTTGCGAAAAGGTTGCGGGTACATCCATTCCAAATCAGTGGCTCTGGGGTAACGTTAAAAAAGAAAAGAGTGACCTGTGGCTGCATGAAAATGCAGTCAGGGAAGCACAAACGATGTCATCGTGCCTTCTCCCGTGTGGCCGCTTTGCTTTTTTCCTGGCTTTCCCTGCTTCGGTCAGGCATGGAACGAATTGCACTGGCCACTTTGTTTGAAAGGGCGATTTTAAACGGAAGAAAGGCAAGCAAGGAGGATGATATCTCTCTCCATCCTCGAGATCTCCACGTTGAGTTGTTTTTTCAACTACTACCAAACCGCTTTCAGTCCAACTCTTCTATCATCTGTGCACCGTGTGAAACAGATACTGCAGACACCCCCGAATACCTTTATCAACACCCACTCAGCGCAGCTTCTTGAGGCCAGTTAACAGACCGCTTGGCCAAGTTGAGTACTCCATACATACATCCCCCCCGCCAACAAATACGACTCGATGCCTCGTTCAATAAGCTATGGCACAAGACCCAACCAGCAACAATCCTAACCACGCGAAAAAGTCAGAGGTAATTCACCTCGTTCACTCACCAAACTTCCCCTACGCAGTAAACCCATCCCAGATGAATAAACCTACATACATTGATACTCTTCCGTAGTTTAATAGGAGTGCAGCCACTCAATTAGGGTGTCTCATTTTAAACGCTGTTTTAAGCCGATTTCTCAACACGAGACGCCAAACATATCCCAGAGCTACCGGAATTCCATGATATGTTAAAACGTCAGATCCATTTACAGTTAATCTGCTGTTTATATTGGGGCCACTGTCAACTGGCTATTCATTTGGCTGTACTCCTAGATGGATATCAGTATCATCACGTGACTTAGGACCCAATCGACGTCTGACGTCAAGCATTGAGCTTCACAACTTACTTCAAATGCTGCTTACTCCAGATTGCTTCCCACGAAAGAGGACGATATTTAGTGCTCACGAGGAGGATATAAGGAATCAAGCATACTCCTCCCGGACGACTACCACGTTAGCCCACATTTGGCGGACTATTTTGTATATTCCGCGTCGTTGGTGAAGAACAATAAGTGAAGGCTAAGCGACAGGTAATAATGGCGGCTTGATCCATAAAATATTCAAATCATCACCTACTTACCGAACTCAGCAATTCCAACAGCCCAAGATTCCTACGAGAACGGTATCCCTACTTCCATTTTCAACCAGGGAGACCGATGCCCGCCCGCAAACACCGTGCTCAGAAGAGCCCCCCCAAAAAAGACACGGAGTATTATTCCCCAGCAATGCCAATACCTCCAGTCTTCGATGTCGACGAACGCATTCGCGAGCTTGAACAAGCTCGTGATCCCAATAGTCCTTTTTATGAGCGCGAAGAATTCTGGCCCAACATACCTACCCTGATCAAACTCTACAAGGAGGGCAAGATGCCTGATCCAAATGTTGCACCCACATATCTCAGAGATGGCAAGGTCATTACGCGTGAGGAATACCTTGCAGACCCGTACCGGGTCTGGGTAGAAGTGAGTTTTTATTATCTGTACTTCCAGTTTCCGAAAGCTTGCGATGTAAAATATAACTATGACAGTATGCGACTGACTGGCCTCTTACCTCAAATAACAGTTCATCGAGTATCAGTCATGAGCATCAGTAATATGCACGTTTCACCCGGCCTACAAATAAAACCGGGAAACTAAAGGAATATGGAGCCCCGGCACTCGTTTATTGCTACGATTCTCGACTAAAAATGCATTTCCCTTATGAAGCCCTCAGGCAGTTTCAAACCAAAAAGATCCTGCACCGACCCCCAAAAGCCCATTCTACGAAAAACCAGAACTACATGTCAATGTTCCAGCGGTGATTAAAGCGTACGAAGACGGGGCTTATTACAGACCCTATAGGAACAAAAGCCTATTTCAAGAATGGAGTCATGATATCGAAGCAAAAGGCAATGGAAGATTATTCCTGGCTCTGGATTGAGGTGAGTTTGATAACCAATACGTTTTTACCCTCGAGACTTGCTTCCCGGATAAACCATGGCTAACATAACCCACAAATGATAGGGGACAGGAGGAGCAGCTAGCTCAGAAAGAGTTTTACACCAGTAACGATCCCACGAGACCAGGGAGGCACATGGTAAGGCAATCGGAAGACAAATTTGATCCTACTGATGCTAAAACTCTGGTATAGCTACGCACGCAGTTGAGGATGGATCCAGCTCGCGGCGGAAATGGGCAGCATCGGACGTATAGAAGTGCTAAACGACACCGGCAGCAGCGTATTGAGCTTATTCGACACGGATATCGCGCCGCTGGGCGGTGCAAACCTATCAAGGGTGGACTACCGATGTCTGGATTAAATTAGCAAATGGCACAGTAGAACGAGCAGGGTCCCTGGATCTTCAGACCCGTTTTGTCAAGGCTGATGGGACTTCTTTTGGGCGATTGGATTAACAGAAAGGGCAATTGTTCGGCAGCAGGTCCCGGGCCTAACAAGGCTGTCTGGTGCAGGAATGCGTGAGCATCTTTGGTTCGGAACCGTCCCCGGGTAATCGTCGTGTTGCTGTCGCCACCACGAAGGGAGGGATGGCCTCACTTTTACCATAGGGGAATAGCATGCGCTTGGGCTTGGATGGTGGATGCATAGACGGATATGCACGTCAATGGGTCGATTGATTTCTTGAGTGGACGAAATGGGAAATGTGGAAATGGATCAGGAGGCAGAGATCGATTAACTGGAAAGTATATTATATTCAAGTAATAGATATAACTACGATGGATGGACGGAAGGGCGCGATGACCTAGAATGATTTACTTAACCTGCCTCCTATCGTCCCGTAGACGGGATGGAGGGGAAAGTTGAAAGCAAAGATGACTTATGCCCGTGCAATAGAATCACCCATCTATCCCGTCTGAATAGAAAAACCCCCGGTAGGTAGGAACGAAAAAAGAAATGTTGACCACAAAAGATGGACCACCGTATCCACCACGTACCAGTGAGAACCGGTCGATAGGATACCGCGGTGAGTAGCGGGCCATCCTTCCACCCCCTCCTCCCCGAAAGGAGAAAAGAGAAAAAAAAAAGGATTTGTCTTCTTTGCATCAAAATAGGCATATACCACTGAGAATGGTCATTCCGATAATTAGAATCGGAATGGGTAATGGCCAGAGTGTTGGCAAAGGTGTCACGTATGAAAAAGGGAAGAGAACGAGGGGAAGGGAAGGGAACTGTCGAGAGTGGACGTCGGTAAGGGTGTGGTGGGGGTATCTCAAAACTGATATTGCGATGAAAAACAACAAGGACTGATGGGGGAAGGCGGTCATTATCTCATAATATAAACCCACGTCTGACGACCAACTGTATTTTTCTTTTAATTCGAGTTTGGTTCCTTTTTTTGTTGTCTGCGCATGGGCAGATACACACACACACGTCACATCATAAGAAGGGCCATTCCGTCGAACGCTTCAAAAAAAAAAGAGCATATCGATCGATCGCCATGAGTTAAAAAAACAGAAAAAGGAAAGAAAACACTTTTTCTATCATTTACTCCGAAGGAACTATTGTTATCCGTTAGCAAAACCCACCCCAACCCCACAAACCAAAAACACAGCAGTTTCAAAACTCACTATCAATCTCCCCCGACTTAACCTCATCAGAAACATCCTTGGGGCTACGGCCATCAACCTGGCAACCAACCGAGAAAGCAGTTCCGAGGATCTCAAGGACGGTTCCGCGGAGCTCCTTGGCGAGCGAGCGCGAGCGCATGATGCGGGCAATCTCGATGATCTCGTCCATGGGGATGGACTTGGTGTGCTTGATGTTCTTCTCCTTCTTGCGGTCGCGGGGGGGCTCCTTGAGGGCCTTGATGACGAGCGAAGAGGCGGAGGGAACGACGGAGACCTGGGCTTGACGGTTCTGGATGGTCAGGCGGACGGTGACGCGGAGACCTTTCTGTGATAATTGTTAATAGGATGCTCGCTGGGGTATGGGGTAGGGCATTTTTTTGTAAATAAACGTACCCAGTCGCCAGTGGCCTTGGCGATATCTTCACCGATCTTCTTGGGGGAGAGACCGAGAGGACCGATTTTGGGGGCAAGAGCAGACTGGGCTCCGACCTCACCACCAGTGGTTCTCAGGTGGCTATATACATGCATCCATTAGCAATCGCGATTCAATTGATATCCATGATGCGCAAAAAAGTAAAAAAAAATGAAGACACAAAACTTACATGATCTTCACCTCATTGGGATCGAGCTTGGGAGCTATTCACACAAAAAGGGAGTCAGTCGCCATGTTGATGACACTCAAGGGGACGATACTTACGCATGGCGAGTGCGAAAGGTAGTCAGTCTGCCTTGGTGGGTTGTTGGTGAGGTTGATTGAGGTTGGACGAGGAGAAGAAAGAGGAAGCTCGTGAGGGTTTCGCATGGTTTTGTATCGGAGCTAGGGTTTGGGCCGGATTGGGAACTAGCTAAGCGAATCAATATTGGCGTTAGGGCACGAACCCTATATATCACGTGATATCTGGATTTCATTAACAGCGTTGCAGCGAAACTGCCTACCTAACATCTAGAAACGAAACAACTAAGATAACAAAAGCATAGCAAAAAATGAATAAAAGCTCCCGCTAAAGATACATTATGGTCAAATTATCAAAATGAAGACCCAGTCTATTCGGGCCATCACTTAACTACTTTAACCTGTCCTCAGTTGGTACCCGACACTGCCAGCCTGATTGCAGTTAGTAACAGCTCTAAATCTAAGATGGGAGAAATGGTTGTAGGACTTACTTCATAAGATGGTCCATGAATGTCTGAAGGGACACATCATCCGTGAAGATGGTTTGTGCAGACTGGGCTCCACCTCCGTACGCCCCGGTCGAGTGCGTCGTCGAAGGATTAAGTTTCGAGAGCAAGAAACGGGCCTGTGATCCTCCAGCGTCGCAAATGATGAAACGTGGAAGTGGGAACCGATCTTGGATGAGCTCCTGTAAAGATGTGTTAGATGTTGCTCGATAACGAATATATCAATTGGGAACAGCAAACATACCCGAGCATCCTCCTTCGGCTGGTCAAGAATAGCCTTGAAATTCTCATATCCTTCTTGCTCCTGGTAACCCGCCTTCCGCCACGCGGCCATAGTCTCACCGTGGAAAATCAGAATATGGAAGAATGTATCGAGGAGCAAGATATGCGTAGGTTGAATGGAAGCAGAATCCAGCAGCACGGGTTGGCTGCCTTCCTGCTCCAGGGAGTAGGAATCAAGGGTAGGTTGAATCATGACAAGTGAATCACCAACATATTCGTGGTTCAGGACATGCCTATAGAACGCGGTTTCATCTGGCGAGTTGTTGAAAACCTGCAAGAACTGACTTCGTCGAAGATGGAACATAAATTGTGGATAAAGAGTGAAGTTCTTCTCTAGTCGGAACGAGGTTGGGTCGTCCTTTCTGTAGTCGGCGAAGCGGGAGCAGAGTCTGATCAGCATTCTGTCCACCCATCTCAGGACGTCTGGTCCATCGTCAACCTCTGCCTTGAAGACGGCAATTCTGGACATAAGCACAGCGGCGGCTTCCTGATCGAAGGACTGAGCGAGCGCAGTATCGCCGGCAGGGCTGCTAAGAGTTCGCGCAACGGTGGTGACTCGGAGATGGAATTGTCCGGAGGAGTGTTGATAATAGGTCAAGAATTGCATCATTGCTCTGTGAGGGCCCTGCTGCATAGGTGCGGGTCCGCCCTGGTTCGCAATTTCGAAGTAGATACCGTAACTCGCGGTGGGATCAATGCCGCACATCTTCCAAGAGCAGGTATTGCCGATACCACACTCTGTCTCTCCGACAGAGTTCGATTTCTTGTTCAGCGACACAGCGTGGCCGATAAGACCGGTCACCTTCAATTCCTTGGTGGTAAGGACTTCCAGAGAGGCGTTGAAACCCATCAGGAGGTTATCATTCTGATCCTTATCAAACACTCGGACGAATGATTGTTTGAATTGCGACGATGTGAAACTATCAGTAAGGAGCATATGGCCACCAGTCGAATTCGCCAGTCCCTTCATTTCGAGAAGACCGACTTGATCAAGACAACCGGCGAAAATATCGACAACATGTCCATTGTGGGCAACGCGCTTCGCAAGATTTTCATAGAACTAGGCAACGTTAGCAGTGATAACTCTCATAGATTTGAGGCTGGTTCCTACCTTAACTGCCTTCTTATAATACTTAATATTATCCCTATCAATATCATGATGAGACCGCATGGGTTCCTTAAGCTGTGGTCCAACAACAAGACCAGGTCCTTCGGTGGCCGGTCCGCTGGTGAAGAGCATAATACGACCACCCGCACCCTGGAAAGAAGTTTCCAACAGTCCTACAGCAACACTGAGCGCGACACCAGTGCATCGCAAAGGCCGCTTATCGTTAGCAACTGGCCACGGGTCTCGCTGTAATTGTTCAAGGACATTGGTGATCTGGAAATCGGCTTGCTGAACAGGGAGGAGGAATCGAGCAGCTGGGGACAATGGGGGATTGGGGCGGCCGGGTTGCTGGGGCACATTTGGACGAAGGCCTGGGGCAAGAAGACCAAGCATCTCCTGGACCTGTTTCGCGGCGTAATCTTTGCTTCCCCTGAAGACATATGACTTGGCGCATTCGGTGTAGCCGAGTTCATGGACTTGGGCCTATCACACTTCATTAGTGCCGTGAAAGAATAGCATATTCCCTTTATATACTAACCATTGTACCGTAGGTGATCAGGCCAACCAATGCATTTGGCGGGAGGAGCGAAAGGCTCATAACCAACGAGTCCTTGACAGCCTGCAAGCTATCCTCTTCTTGGCACGTATCAACCACAAACAGGAAAATGGGGGGCGCAGGCGCGGGCCGTGCAAGCTGATATTCAATAGTTGTGCTCTGTGGATGAAGTTCGGGCGGGATGGCAGTCTCTGTGATATCTTTGTAGTGCGGGGGGAGGGGATTCCGTTGCAGACAGAAGGGGCATATCCAGATGCGTGCCCGGATGTCAACATTGCTACACACCGTCAAGTCAGTCGCAAGCGGTATCTACGCGGGGGAACGCGGAGGAGGGTACATACGCAAATGGATTAAGAACAGCTCTGCAGGGCTGCTTGCAAGTGACTGGTTCGTATTGTAGCAGAGGCGACTCGGGCTTCTCTTTCAACGGGGTGTAGATGGCACCGATGGGCACGACCAGACGGGACGCCTCCTAAACAGGATAGACATGGCTTTCAGCAACCTGCTAAACACAACCGAGAAGGGCGGGGAGGCAACGAACCATGCGCGTGCTGGGGAAGGTGTTCCAGCTGAGCCGGATCCCATCGCGGTCCTCGACTTCGCTCCACTGGTCCTTCAATGCTTCGTAGTCCATGGTTGCGAAGTGGTCTTTGCTGGGGGGTGATAAGAGGCGGGTACGGCTGGGGTAGATGGGAGAGGAGAACACAGGACTGCCCTGGACGGTGTGCGCGGTATATGTATCAGACGCTTCAAAGGACGACGACAGCAGACATACTCGTCACCAACGGCACTAACGGGGACGTCAAGCTTCGCGAGGCGGGAGGGGAGTGTGGAGAGATCGCAGCCAGCTTCGATGAGGTCCGAAGTTGTGTGGAATGAAGCCAGGTTGCAGGATTGTTGGTCTGTGCAGTCCGCCGTAACTAGTCCCCGCCGCCCAACCAGAACCCCCGGCTATAAAAACCTCGTTCTCTCTTCCTTTTTCTTTCTTTCTTTTTTTTTTTTTTCTACAACCACGCCGACTCCTAATAATTCACATTACTACTGATAGCTTCTGTCACCCTCAATGGCGTCGCTGTTTTCGCGTCGAGCGTAGACCGAATATTCTATATTACCCATGGCTGGGCACCTGGCTTTGAGAGCTCATTCTGATGCTTAACGATGAATCGGGAATCAGCAGCGGTAACATTTCTCTGTCCTCCATATTGTGTTGTTTTTTAGCCTCTAGCTTTTCCATAGAGCGCGTTGTAATGCTATTTCTAGTTGCAATATGATCCAATGTTATGTGTGTTGCCCTGCGAGATGCGTTCCAAAACTTCACTTGAAAAAAATCACAAAACTGCTAACGAGAGACCTATGATTACTCCCCCTACCCAACGCCAGTCATGAGAAAAGCCTACGTACATACAAGAAGTGCATTACAGTGTGTATCATCCCTTCAACCAATGCCTACGACGTCATTTCCACGTCCTGCTTGGGAATCTTGCCCAGGTTCTTTAGCATATAGCTGCGTTTGAAGAACGTGTTCGGGTGGACGATTGTGTCGAGTTCAGTCTGGTTCCAGGTCCCTTCGTCGCGCACCTTCTTGATCTCCGTCTTGTGTGCCCATTCGAACACCCTGTTGCAGGCAATGTGGTATCGTGTCTTGCCTACGTCCTCGCGCACTCCTCGTAGGACCTCTTTGTCTGTAACGCCTGTGGTCTGGAGCAGAGTTATGAGGTTGTCGGGAGAGAAATGGCGATAAGGGCAGCCATGTGTTTGACCAGCGCCTGGTGAATTGTCCGTGAGGATCTTCTGGCAAGAGTATGGCGGATATCCACGCCCTCGCCGGTTGGCATCACCACCTACATCACCGTATACGTGGCGGACATTGTACTTGTACTTGGAGTTAAATTCGTCATCGGTGAACGTTCTGAATGACTGCCGCCAGAAAATCAAAGCGTCCTCGAGCGACAGACCGATGCCTTTCAGGAATAGACTGTACTGCAGCCGTCCAAAATGCTTTAAATGTGCGTTCTTGCGTAGCTGCATGTGGAGGTTGCGCATGCACAGAGGGAAGTGCTGGGATAGAGTGTCGATTGATGCAGCGGTGATGGGCGCTCCAGGAACTGAACCTTCTCCCTCGGAGTAGCTTGAATCAGACGTGCCGAAATTCTTGGATAGATGGTCGAGAATGGGGGTCAAACGGTCGTCCTCGTCTAGCCGGGGTAGTGCTCGACTTGTGAACTAGATAGGTTGTCAATACTCGCGTGATTCTCTGTTGGGTGGTGGCAATCAGTCCCTTACCTCAAGAGCCTTATCCAAGCGGGCGGTAAACTCCGCCAAAATCATACTAAGCTGCTCTCGCAGAGGAACATAAGCCTTTCCCCTCTTCACAAACACACTCCTCCGCTCCACTAGCTCGGACACTTTGTCCCAGTCCACCTTGAACCAGTTCTCTTCATCGATCCGGCGCACACCAAAGGTGCAGGCAATGAGGTTCTCACTAAGGTCGTGCTTCTCCTCCTCAGACACCATTTGCCAATTGAAATTGAGACTGTCCACAAATGCGCGTCTTTCTTTGCCGTCATCCTGTTGGAAGCGGAATTTGAACAGCATAGTCTCGAGACGCGAGAACCGGCGTCTCAGGTCTTCGGTGGAGGAGAATGCGAGGCGGAGGATGAAGTGGGAGTAATGATCTTTCTGGCGTTCATCTCGTAGCCGTTGGTCAACGCCTGTGCTGGAAGATGTGTTTGAGGAGAGCGGAAGGAATTTGGTGAGAAGGGGGGTGATGTGGGCAGCAGTTTCGGCGGGAGTTTTGTTTCTGTAGGAGCATGCTTCCAGCTCGGCCAGGACTGTGGAAACGGTTAGCCGTTCTGGACTCAGAATGACACGACGAGATATATGGGGAGGGCATACTTCTCAGTCTGTCGATGGCCCATTGTTCGAATTGTTCTAGTGTGATCTCTGCCGTGGGCGGTATGTCGTAAAAGTTGAGCCGATGCGCATAGTCGTGCTGCTTGTATGTTGGCGACGCGAACTGTTTCTTTTTGTAGTCGAGGCCTGCTCGACGTTTTGGGTCAATCCGAGCTCTATCATACTGCATCATCCTGGCAGCGGGTTTGCGGTAGTTGCAACAGTAATAGTGAGGTGCAAAGGGGTTGCCAGTATCGAGAGTTGGGCGGTTGATATTGGACGCGTCGACGCGATTTGATTAAGGCGATTTCGCGAACTGCATTACAGTCACGTGATCAGCCACCATGACCTACTTCCTTGCTGCAATACAATCCATTATGCGCGTCAAATGGGTTTAATCCTGGCTGGATCCAGACTTATTCCGCTTTATTGTTGCCCGCGATTACCGGTTCTTCTCCTTAACACGGCAGTAAATGAGCTAGCCTTTGCATGCGATGATCCTACATCTCCCGACTGTGGTGGTGATTTGTGGCTAATAACCCACTGCAACCCGGCAACAATTGACTGCTCCTCTCCTCTATCTCCCGAATATTCTCATGTCTCCCCATAGTTCTATATCCGACTGGCGATATCCAAAGCGAACCCTCAATATCTGCCCGCGCTAAACCCCACTGGGAAGCTTTGGGGCAAGCCACAGCCAACCGCGCCACGTGATTGGCTGTCCCGCTGACTAAGCCACCTCGATGTCGGCCCCAACAGCGAATCCCGACTCACCGGAAGCCAGAGCGCGGAGGACTGAACTTCCCCGACTTCATCCTCTCCGTCCCAGCGCAACCATGTTCTCTCTTCCACTGCCCGCCGTCTGGCTGTGACGCCCATGCTTAGCACTGTGCTCTTCTACGTTGATTTCTTGTTGTTGCCCTCCGTCGCCATGGTTTAGATCTGCCCCTTCCGTCGTCTTTTTTTCCTTGCTTGCGCCGCCAATCCCGGCTTTCACTCCTTCGATCTGCTCTGCGCGGGCACCATCACCGCCCCAATAAAATCTATAAACGGGTATCCTATCTTGGAGCAATGACCCGCACGACAAGGCAGCTGAAAAAGGCTGCCCGAATTATCCTCATCGGAGCACCCGGTGTCGGCAAAGGGACGCAGACTGAGCGGTTGATACAGCGATATCCCCAGCTCGCATCGATCAGCTCGGGCGATCTGCTGCGGGAAAATGTCCGCAATAAGACGCCATTGGGTACGTCTCATTCATCCCAACGAGAAAAAAAGCAAGAAATCTAACCTCAACTCTCCTACAGGCCTCAAAGCCGAATCCACCATTCTCGCTGGCAACCTTGTCCCAGACAAGGTGATCCTCGACCTGATCTCGTCCGAACTCACCTCCAAGGGCTGGCTCTCCACCCCCGCCGCCTCCTCAGCAGCAAAGACCTCAGCATCCAAAGCCCTCACACCCGTCCTAAACCCCAGCGCCTCCTTCATCCTCGACGGCTTCCCCCGCACCGCAACCCAAGCCAACACCCTCGACAGCCTCGTCCCTATAAACCTTGTCGTCCATCTCCTCACACCCGCCTCCGTCATAATCTCCCGCATCGCCTCGCGTTGGGTGCACCCTGGCTCCGGCCGCGTGTACAATACCGACTTCAGCCCGCCCAAGGTACCTGGCCGAGACGATGTGACGGGCGAGCCGCTAGTGCAGAGGGAGGACGACTCGATTCAGACGTGGAAGCAGCGGCTGAAGAAGTTTGAGGAGACGAGTCGGTCATTGCTCGACCATTACGAGGCGCGCGGTTGTTTGTGGAGAGTCGAGGGGAACTCGAGTGATGAGATTAGTCCGAAGCTGTTTGAGGAGATTGAGAGGCGGTTTTCGTGATATCTTTTATCATTTTTCTTTTTTCTTGGTTTCTTGGGCTGTATACATATTTGCTTTCTAGACCGGATTGCTTGGTTTTTTTTGTGTTTCTAGGTATTAGAGAGCGGCTATTTGCTTTCTTTTGTTCCCTGCAGTGACGTTTTTCCTGCTTATTGTCCGCCCCTTACCCCTACTCCCCCCTTTTGGGCCTCTTTTCTGCCATGATACCTTGCGTTGATCAAGCAGAGAGATTCTTCTTATACAAGCAGTTCCGCGACTGTTGTTTATATATATATACTTTGCAGAGGGCAATGAATCCAAATCCTGGCATGTTCCATCTACATCAATCATTCATTAATTAGACATTTCTCGTGGGAATATTCTCAGTACATATATGTACCAAAACCCTTATCAGATAATGAGGGTAAGACTTGAAAAAAACTGTCGCCCTCTGGATGCTGGATGCCGGATGCCACCAAATGATGATGCCTGTACGGAGTAAATAAGAAGAGATCAGAAAGAAAAAGGGAAAAAAAGAACTCCAGCAATGTGAAGGTATGAGCGGGAGCAAAGAAAAAGAAATATATCATCTATCAAATCAAATGCAAATGCAAATGCAAATGTGAATGTGAATGCAATGCATGTCATCCACCCATATGGCATAAATCATGAAAAAAAAGTAATAAGGGGGTTGGGGGATAAGTTTGCAACCAATTCAACAACGACACATCTGTATGTATGAATCAAATGCTCCGAACCATACTCCAAGCAGGAATGAAAAACATTAAAAAGAAAAAGGGATCACATAAACCACCCAACAAGCAAGCAAACAAGCAGGAAGCAAAGAATCCAATCCCAACTCCCTCAACTCCCTCCATTCGCTCAACCCTCACCCACCCTCACCCTCATCCTCGCCCCTTCTTCCCCTTCCCCTCCACCCCCCCTTCCTCCACATTGGCCGCAGCCGCAGCCGCAGCCGCAGCCGCACCCGCCCCCCTCCCCCCCTCCAACCCCGCCATCCTAGTCTTATACTCCCTCGGACTCTCCAACACCCCCCCACCAGCCCCCCGCTTCTCAACCGCCCACATCCCCCTCCCCCTCTTCCTCGCCCCCCTCTCCGCACTCCTATACACCCCCTCCATCCTTTCCCCGCCAAACTCCACCCCACTCTTCGCCTCATACACCGTCGCCAGCCCCGCTTTAAGCATCTGCAAGCCGACGTCGTGGCGGAGGAGGAAGAGAGTGCGCCATGAGCGTATGTATACGGTTGCTACGACGCGGCCGTAGTGGTCTGGGCGGTAGGGGTAGGCGCGGACGCGTTTTCCGCTGAGGGTGCGTGTGAGCCAGGTGTGTGCGGTTGAGGAGAAGGGTTGGGCGGGGCGCCCGAAGTGGGGGAGTTCGGGGGCGTCGATGCCGGCGAGGCGGATGTGGATCTGATGGGGGGGGTTGGGTGGTTAGATTGGTGAGAAAAGAAGGGAGGGGGGGGTATGTGAGGGGGGAAAAGAGGGTAGGGTAGGGTAGGGTGTCAATTGCTTCTTCAATAAAATAGTGTAGGCATGCAAACAACACCATCATCAAACACATCAAAACAAAAGTAAAATAAAAATAAAAAAACACATACCGTCCGATCCTTCAACTCCTTCTTCCCCCTAGGAACCTGCCTCCACCTAACCGGCATCCACTCCCACCCCGCCAACCAACCCCCGGGCGTATGATACATGCGAAAATTATCCCCATCTCCCACACTCGTCACCCTACCTAGCAAACTCCGCTTATGGAAATATCCCGGCGTGATGTTGGTTGCTGCGGGGATGCGCCGCAGGTACCGGCGGTGGATGGCGGCGCAGAATAGGATGCCGCTGGTGAGGAGGAGGGTGGGGATTAGGTTGCGCGGGTCTTTGAATTCGCGCGACCAGTCGCGGGCCGTGAGGGAGGTGGTCCAGTCGGTTTTTGGCTCCTTGCGGGAGGGTGAGGAGGAGGGGGGATTGTCGTTTGATGGTGCCGTGGTGGTTGTGAGTCGGGTTGAACAGTTGGCGCAGGTTTGGTTGTCAGTGTGTGGCTCTTGAGGTCCAGAGGCCCAGAGGAGCCATCGCATGGCGATGGGTTAATTGTTTTGGGTTTTGGTTTCGAGGCGTGGGAGGGAGGGAGATTGGAGAAGGGAAATATTTAGAGAATGCGGAGAGCCGAAGATTGTTTTGGGAGCGGAATGAATGGTCGTGTCTTGGCGGTGTTGGAGCTGGGGATTGGCTGGCTTTTGGACTCTTTATTGACCACTTCTCTAGTGATGAAGAAGACATATTACCATACACTGCAGATTGTGCTATATATGAGAGTATACTGGGTCTATTTAGATACCCAACTTTAAGGACTGGTGAGAGAAGTCAATCAAGACAGTGCATAGCAACCATTCCACCTTGTGCGATGTGAACCCAATCTTCTATTCAACTAACTCGTGGATGGAAGCACCACTCCAACCGTCTGTTCTGTCTATATAAGATGGTACATGAGAGGGAAATATCATGTATATGCGAAAAACGAAAAAATAAATAAAAACAAAAATAGGAATCCCGATTCTATACAAGATTCTCCTTTATGGTGCGTCTGTACGTATAAACCAATGCCAACTGTCCAAACATGAATGAACAAATGTAGAGAAAACGGGGGTGAAAAGGCAAGACAGGTGGAAGGTATCTGCGAGAACAAAAGAAATGTATATATAGACCATGAAAAACGAAAAATGTACATCTAAGTTGGAAACAGTGCAAAATGGTAGGAAGGCTATTTTACCGTCACCGGGAGGGTGGTCTTTGCCTTCTCGGCGGCCGAGCTGGCGGCCTGTCGGAGTTTTGAGCTCTTGATCTTTTGGAGGTATGCAAAGAAGAGGATGAAGAGGAGTTCAACTCTATAGCAAGGTGATTAGCAAGAAGGTACAACTAGAGTCAAAACAGGATGTTTCCCTTACCGTTCCTTGGTCATCATGAGGAATCCCTGGACTAGAAGGCCCTTCACTATTTGAGGGCCAATTCCTTTGAATAGCGCGAGCGGTCCCTCGTGTTCGATGATATATCTCATCACCTCAACGAAACTCTTGAATGGCTTGCCCTGTCGGATGGGAGGTGGTCGTGATTGCAGTCCAACCTTGGCAACAATCAATGGTTGCGTTACAATCGTCGCGAGGGCCTTTGACATGGCACCCAAAACTGTTGATCATTAGTACAAAACATGTTCGAAATGCAAAGGTACTAGGCTGAGCCTGTCACTTACGGAAAGCTTCCCATGGCTTCAAATTATTTTTTCCGGGGAAGATAATATCCTTTAGTCTCTGATACGCTCCGTATGTGATGGCAGGATTGACCACAAGGACCAGACTGGCTTTGAGACCGCGCCACAATCCACTCCACCCATCCTCGCTATCAATGACTTCTCTTCCAGTATCAAGCAGTCCCTTCTTCATGCCCTTGGGCTGTGTCTGTTGTCTGGTGGTAATGACGGCGACAGGGATTGTGAAAACTTGAGCGATGGCTCCGGCAACAGCCCCGAGCGACAGTTCGGCAGCAGTTCCGGGGGGTTTGGCGACACGATCCGACGACATGTAGAGAGTCCGCACGATCGTGTACCAGTAGAAGTATGCGAAATTGGTCGAGGCTACACCGATGAGCGAGCCATTGATACCGGAATACAACCCCTTGATTCCCTCATCTGCAACGATCTTGTTGATGGCATCGAGGGTCGATTCGTAGTGCGGAGCGGCATCGCCGGGGACATGGCCGTTTTCAACCTTTGACGACTTGACCTGCACCTGGAGTTTGGTTTTGACACTGTTTATTTTAGTAGAACGTTATCGATCAGTAAATGTGATTTTGCGTCTCAATTTTTTTTTGGTCGGGGAGGGGAACTGCAAGCTCACATGTCCAGCGGATATACTAAGGCGTTGGCGAGGACGGCACCTGTTGCGCCCGCTACAGCGCTCTGTAGAGGCGACAGACGCACCGGCTTCGACTGGCCGGCCATGGGGCCTGACTGAGAAGCTGAATTGCCCTTTGTCTATAAGCTTTCTCGAGGAATGGGAGGCCGGACTTTTACTGTCGGGTGGTGGACAAAGGCGGGGGCGGCGATGGGTGATGTAAAAAGGTTGAATCCGCCAACGCCAGATCTGCAACAAAAAAGATAGCAAAGCAAAGCAGAGGAGGGAGAGTGGAGAGGATTGCTCGCAGAAATTGAAGAATAAAAAGAAAGCAACGGCAGAGGATCTGGCGGCAATCGAGTCGAGGACAGCCGGAGCCACGAAAACCTGCTCGGGGAATGGGAGATGGCCGCATAAGCCGAGGCATTGTGTAGTCAGCCGGGGAGGGCGGCCTCACCACCAGATAGTAACTAATAAGAGCCTTGGACAGCATGGAATTGTCAAGCAGCTGACGGCTTGCCCTCTTATGGTTGGACAGCTGCTAAGTCGTTTATTCGGAGTATGCTTAACTATCTAGCTCTGGGTGGTTATGCAAATATCTGCTCCGGTGGCTTCACATGAGCCGTCCTATCTACTCGCTATGC
This sequence comes from Emmonsiellopsis sp. PD_5, assembly GCA_032988985.1. Classification (NCBI taxonomy): domain Eukaryota; kingdom Fungi; phylum Ascomycota; class Eurotiomycetes; order Onygenales; family Ajellomycetaceae; genus Emmonsiellopsis; species Emmonsiellopsis sp. PD_5. The sequence continues at coordinate 82,197 of JANTQI010000128.1, forward strand.
ATTGCCATGACCTCACCGGCAAACAGCCACCAGCCACAAATCGGATCAAGAGAAACAAATGTACTCACTAACTAAGGCATTGTTTATTGTTTTAACTTTAATTATGCTAGGTGGACTGCATATATCTATTATCTATATTTATCCTTCATACTAGCTCTTTATCAACCTGGAACCACGACGATGATTGTCTAACCCAAAGGTTGATTGGGTATATATATGTGGACATGTTGATTACTGCTGGTGCAAGAATGGCAAGTATAGTCCATGAATAACAAATTGTCTTTTTCACTGCTTGACAGCTAGCTATCTTCTTCTATGAGAGAGAGAGAGAGAGAGAGAGAGAGAGAGAGAGAGAGAG
>JANTQI010000129.1:0-42865 GCA_032988985.1 Emmonsiellopsis sp. PD_5
CGTCCACCTCGTCCATCTCATCCATCTCGTCCATCTCTTCATTTCAGCTCTTCCAGCTCATCCGGCTCGTCCACCTCGTCCACCTCGTCCATCTCATCCATCTCGTCCATCTCTTCATTTCAGCTCTTCCAGCTCATCCGGCTCGTCCACCTCGTCCACCTCATCCATCTTGTCAGCTCATCCAGCTCATCCATCTCATCCATCTCATCCATCTCATCCATCTCTTCATTTCAGCCAGCTCATCCATCTCGTCCACTTTACAATTTGCCCAGTTCACTACGAAACGCATCTAATACTCTTTCTTTCCGATAGTGAGCAAGTGTTGTGAGCAAGAGCTGTTCCTCTTCATCAACAGCCCGGGAGCAATAGCATAATGAAGGATAGTGAACCTCAACACCCTCAAGAGCCATGGTCCTATGACTTAGAGCTGGTTCAAATTGAGCTGATTCCACCAATCGAAACGAACATTGATGACAAACGAACTGGTGTGCTAGTGGCAGACATCTCAACGTGTTCACAGTCATCTGTCACCAATCCCTCACCCCAGCCGGTTAACTCCTCTTGTTCTGAAGATTCCTATTCAGACACACCGCCTAAAGATGATGGCGCAATACCCAACAATATTCGACTTGCAGATGGGACTAAGATTCCAATTAAACCTATCCGCCAATTCAATAGTTGTGTCTACCAGCTAGAGCAAAGTTCTTTGCATCACCCATCTTTGCCATGGCAGTTCATCTTCAAAGTGCCAAACCTCGAAAGAACCCCAACCCCACATCATGAATTGCAAATCTATGAGCATTTAAAGTCACTACAGGGAGACTATATCCCTCGATGTTATGGTGAAGCTTCATGGGTTGATGATAATGGGATCACACATAACCAGGGCATAATCCTTGAAAATCTGGATGGGGAAACATTATTCAACCTTCGAACACGAACATCTGCTGAACAGAAGAAAAAGATTGTTGACAGTGCTTGTCAGGCGGTGCAGAAGATTGCTTCATTTGATGTTGCCCATTCAGATCTAAAGCTTGACAACTTGATCTATACTGATCAGAGAGTCAAGGTTATTGATTTTGATGTGAGTGATATTTCAGAAATGGAATATGCTCATGATGCCAATCTCAATGACTTGAATATATACTTTCAAGAAGCAGGATATCACACGGACCGCGAGTGGGAATATGCTGACACATGGAAGAGGAAGAACGTGGGATGAAATGGGGATATTGGGGCTACTGGGTGGCAAGGGGATTGGAAAAAAAGTGCGGCAATGATAAAAGAGCATTAAATGATATTGGATCTTGCTGGGCTAAACAGGACAGAGGAACATTTGAAGCAAAATGGTGCTTTTCCTTTCTCTTTCACCTTTTCTTCTTCACCTTTGAACTTTGATCGGGCTGAATAACATTCAATTCTTTCTTTCTTTTGCTGGTCTTAACAAATGGGCCCTACCCTGTATGCCTGACATGTACCGACCGAATTTTGGTGAGGGTACACATACCAGCTACGGTAACCCATAGACACTATACACTGCACTTCCTTGTATCCAGCAGGATCTCCACCAATATTGATCGTAGGAGGATGCCATAAAGACGAAAGTTATAGAGCTCAAAGAGAGCTTCAAAACACGATAGGTCTCATCCTCATACAATCAATATTAGTGGAGATAGGGGGGGTGGAACTTGGGGGTCGGAATTTTTGATGTGGGTTGCCAAGACTGCACCATGGGTATGCACTGCCCCCTGTTCGCAGTCACGGCTCTGTCACTAGGTTCCACTGACATGAGGGATTTTTGCATCTGCGCCGACAATTGTAGATCAAAGAATCCACCTGGCAAACATGAGTGCCCTGGCTGACCTGCCCAGCCTTCTGTTGCACTCTTCTCACTCCCGCTGTTCGTCTTCAGCAGTTGAAATCACTCTCAAGATTGGTTGCAACGCGCGGCTCCAATACCCCCAGACCTCTCCGCGAAATCGCCTTTCTTCAATCCATCAACTTTCCAACCCACAACCTCATCGACAAGATGTAGGTCTTCCAAGCCAACCTTCCCAGGATCAACTGACCTTCCACGACTGTTTCTTCAAAACATCTCAAACTTCTACATCAATTCCTCTGCCCGCGATAGCTGCCATGGCCCCTAGACGCCGCCCACGTCAACTCCGCATCAGCTCCCACTCTCCAGGTTGTTGTTCTGGCTCTGCCTCATGGCCTACCCCCCACCAGTGGCAATCCTGCAATGCTTGTGAGTATTCATCCGCAGACCTTTGTGATAAGAAGCTAACAAAGTCCTTTGAGACCCTAATCCTCCCTCCGGCTCGGTATAATGAACCTCCTCCAGGAGCACCATGGATGCCACCGCCCTTTGTACAGGTTCCCTGGTTTGACTGCTGGACCCTGCGGGCCATCCAACACCCTACAAACCCCAACCACAAAAGGGGATGCATTCCAAACTTGCCCCAGTTACTAGAACCCACCAATCCCTGTAAGTACCCATTCGAGAGCATTTTGTGACAGTGAACTAACCATGCCCTGAGAGACTCCTGTTCTCCCAGCACCTCCTGTGAGCCTCCACCTGGCTCAACACTCCCAACTATCTATTTCATTACATCAGGATTCCAACTCTCTCCCTCCTCTTGCAGCGGATCAAATATACACCTAAGAGAACTGACTCCAAGCCATCGCCCCCCACACCTGCACCAGCTATGGATTGCTGCAGCAAACTAAAGGCATTGGATATATATAACTATTATATATTTGTTCTGATATTCCGGGTTGGATGATTACTTGCCCTATATCTCCTCAACTTATACCTATGGCCCTGATCACCCCAAGTCAACAAGGCCTTGGATTCAGGAACACTGCTACATCTGATATGGGAAAGTGTTGCTGGTAAGTTAAATGTTCAGAGACAGCATGGCAATGGCAAGAACATCACTAATTTTCTCTGGTTTTAAGACACATCCCTCCCACTGTTAATTCTCTTTCGTTAACATTGTATGTGTAGTTCATTACACACTTGATCTGAGGACAACTCTCTCCCCCTCCCACTCACCATCGATTCTATGACCAAGAGAACCAGACTTCAAAGCACCGTGGCCCCGATAACTCCCAGTTGCTGAGGTATAACTGAAATATACGCAACCGTCCGGCCTTACTTATCCCTTGATGGAGGGAAGGGATTAACAAAATAACCTCCCCTGCCACTCATCTACCTAGGTGATTCCTCCACCCTCTAATCTTCTAAACCTCTCCTCCATCCCCCAAGTTAGTCCAACTCTCCCTCCTTCCATCTCTCCCTTCTGACAATGTCTGCGCCCCAGCTACTCCGCACCAACAAATCCAAAATTGAAATCAACATCCCTAGACAAACACGCGCATATGCCTGCTCCTCTCCACCCAATGCCAATTTACTTAATGTACGAGTCAATAATGGTCAGCCGCACACTTGCTCTGTGCAGATAGCTGGAGTGAAGGAGAAATGGGAACCAAGACCAAAGCTGGAAGGAAAGGATATAGTTACAGTGTTAAATATAAAAATATAAAAATATCAAAGTATCAATATCAAACTCTGGCTGTTAGTCATCGCCGAAACGTGACGCGGGCAGCCTGCTTATGTCATCCAGGCCACTTTTCTCCCCCACAACTGCCTGCAGAAATTGTTCTTCTCCCCCTCGACATCACGACAACTGGCCGGCCAAGAGGTGAGTTCATATACTTGTATACTTAACCCCCCGCCGCTCTTTTCTCTGGGCCGCTCTCCTTCTCGTCAATACGTTCTCTGCTCACAAACCCAGTCTGCTACATATCCCTATCGCATTTCCCCGGTCGCACATCACCCCCCGTCGCCCACCATGAGCGCGGCTCAGGCGAACGACGCGGAGAAGAATATCGAGATATGGAAGGTGAAGAAGTTGATCAAACGCCTAGAGGCCGCCCGTGGAAACGGCACATCCATGATTTCGTTGATTATCCGTACGTTGGAACCCTGACCCCGCTCGACGTAGGCCGTGGATGAGCCCCATACTTACTTTGCCTTGCAGCGCCTAAGGATCAGGTCTCACGGGCAGCCAAGATGTTGGCTGAAGAATTTGTACGTTACACTCCGAGTCCCTCATGTATGGTGGTTGAGAACTGCGAACTAACACTTTCCCTAGGGAACTGCTTCCAATATCAAATCCCGGGTCAACCGTTTGTCTGTCCTGTCGGCTATTACCTCCACCCAGCAGAGACTCAAGCTCTACAACAAGGTCCCTCCAAATGGCCTTGTCGTCTACTGCGGTGAAATCATCACCTCCGAAGGCAAGGAAAGAAAGATTAACATCGATTTCGAGCCGTTTAAGCCTATCAATACCTCCCTCTACCTCTGTGACAACAAATTCCACACCGAGGCCTTGAGCGAACTGCTTGAATCGGACCAGAAATTCGGCTTCATCATCATGGATGGTAATGGTGCGCTTTTCGGAACCCTGAGCGGTAATACCAGAGACGTAGTGCACAAGTTCTCCGTCGATCTACCCAAGAAGCACGGTCGTGGTGGTCAGTCTGCTCTTCGTTTCGCCCGTCTCCGTGAAGAGAAACGTCACAACTATGTCCGCAAGGTTGCCGAACTCGCTGTGCAGAACTACATTACCAACGATAAAGTCAATGTTGCCGGTATCATTCTTGCTGGATCCGCCGATTTCAAGAACGACCTCAATCAGTCTGATATGTTCGACAACCGCCTCCAGTCAAAGGTTATCAAGGTTGTCGATGTTTCCTACGGTGGTGAGAACGGTTTCAACCAAGCTATTGAACTCGCGTCCGAAACTCTTGGCAATGTCAAGTTTATCCAGGAGAAGAAGCTCATCGGCAAATATTTTGAGGAAATCAGCCAGGACAGCGGCCGAGTCTGCTACGGTGTGGAAGATACCCTCAAGGCTTTGGAATTAGGTGCCGCAGAAACATTGATTGTTTACGAGAATCTGGACATTACCCGATGGGTTCTCAAGCCAACCTCCGGCTCCGATGTTATCCTTCATACCACCAAAGCCCAGGAGTCGAACCGAGAAATGTTTATGGACAAGGAAACTGGACAGGAAATGGAAATTGTTGAGCAAGGATCTTTCCTTGAGTGGCTGGCCGAGAACTACAAGAATTTCGGTGCAACCCTCGAGTTCGTTTCCGACCGATCCAGTGAAGGAAACCAGTTCGTCAAGGGCTTTGGTGGTATCGGAGCTATCCTCCGCTACAAGGTCAACTTTGAACAGCTTGCCGATTACGATTCCGAGGACGAATTTTACGACGGTATGTTCCTCATTTTTTTTATTTTTTTTATTTACTTTGTATTCCATAACCGATTCTAACTCACTGCCTGGACAGATTGACGGTTTGGCAGCCTCGCAGAGAGCGAGGATGATCGCCCAGAAATCCCTTCGGCGGATGTTCTGACGGCTCGTCCCTTGGATCAAGCCAATGGCGTCGTTCAAGGAGGTTACGAGGCAGCCGCCGCCCGGACCATCTCCGGTCCATCTGCCCAAACCGGCACGAAGCTTCTCAGAGGTATGTCCGCGGCTCATAAGTGCTGTAGAATTTGCATTCGACCCGACAACTAATCTTTCGCTGTTGTTAGGGCCATCCAAGCTCCGTAATGTCGCTACGAGTACTTAAATAAGCAGTTCCCCCAATCGAAGTGATGAAGTTCATCAAAACTGCTGGGATTCGGTTATCTAGCAGCCAAGGCTAGACAGAGGAAGAAATAGGGTCGCTTTGTTTCTTGTTTCTAAAAACGCACCCTTGTTTTTCTTCCGAAATCATAATATAGATACAACATGAATTCCAGCAGTGGGGGGGATTGTTTCTTTTTTTTCCCAAATTGGTTCTTCATCCTTATGTCTTTATGTCTTACCTTTTCAAATTCGTTTTGTTTAACGTTTCGCTTTCGGATTCTTCATTAGGGAGCTTATATTCCAGCGCCCGTTCCGCTCACTATGCGTGTGCTTTGCTTTGCTTTGACCTTTGCAATGCTAGTTAAGAAACAAGACCAAAAAAAAAAAGATAAACGCGTCCGAAATACAAGCTCTCATTAACCCTCTTTGGAGCGGAAGATAAAAAAAACTGTTTTGGTTCATGGATACATTCTTTTACCTGCCATTGGCGTTTCCCTTCAGCATTTCTCGGTCTCTCATTATCGAGATCTCTTACTTACTTAGCCTCTCCTTTCTCTCTTTATTGGAAGGACAACTGTCGCACTTTCATTAGGGGAAGTTAGGAAGTTAGCTAGCTGAGAAAAACAAGCAGATGTCATTCATTTCATTTCATTCCATTTCATTCCCTTGCCAATCTTTCTATATAACCCCCTTTTTTGACGGTGAGATATATCTTTTAGAGTATACCGCTTCCCACCCCATCTACTAATATCTATCAACCATATCATTTCACATCATATAAACTACCAAACACATCCCAACCAAACCAACTAAATAATAATAAAAAAAAAAAACAAACACCTACCCCCCCAACTGATCCCTCCAACTCCCCAAATCCCTACACTCCACCGTCGCCCCCCTCAAATCCGCCATCACCTTCTCAACCGCCACCGTATCATCCCCATGCACACCGGGCACACGCGCACACTCTACGAAAAACACATACTGCCAGGCACGCACCTGGCCCGGACGCGAGTTGATGCTGGTCAAATTGAGGCCGTGTTTTTTGAAGATCTCCAGCGCGTCGACGAGGGCGCCGGGCGTGGTGTGGTTGATCATGAAGGAGATGAGGGATTTGCGTTTGCTTGGTTGGGAGGGGGAGGTGGTGGAGGAGGATGTGAGTGGTATCGTCGTGTTTGTAGTAGTAGGAGGAAGTGTGGTGGTAGTGGTGGTGCTCAGGGTGATGGGCCGCTCAATCTCCCCATTCCCGCTCTTCTCATTACGCAGCACGAGGAATCTCGTCGTGTTATCTTTGCGATCTTCGATATTCGCGGCGAGCACGTCGAGACCGCCTACATGGTCTGCGGCGAATTTGCTCGCGATGGCTGCGGCGATGCCGCCGTTACCGTTGTTATTATTACCGTTGCCGTTGCCGGCGTTGGGGTTTGTGGCGACGATGCTGGCTGCTTTGGAGGTTGAGGGGCTGTCTTGTCGCTCGACGCCCTTGAAGTGGGCTGAGAGGAAGGTTTCGCATTGTCCCCAGGCTTGCGGGTGGGTGTAGAGTTTTGTTATGCGTTTGTAGGTGCTGGCGGGGTCTGGGGGGGGGGGGTTGGAAAGGGGTTAGCTGGTATGCGCAATACCTTTCGGGGTATATATATATAGGGGATGTAGCAAATCTGCAGCTAGGACATGATATGTATATCCGTGCATATCCATGCATCTCTTGTAGTACGTACCAGACGCGGCAGCCTCGCCCTTGCGAACGAGCAGACAATGGTGAACCGTCAGATAATGCTCGCCGCACACAGCGATGTCCTGATATCGCGCGTGGCGGTCCGCGAGAAGGTCTAATGTCTGGACGATAGAGCCATTGGTTACGTTTTCGAAGGGGATAACGGCATAGTCTGCTTCGTTGGACTGGATTGCGGCGAAGGCTTCTGCGAAGTTCGGCTTGGGGAGGAGGGTGGCGGAAGCGGAGAAGAGCTCCAGGGCGGCCTGATATGTTTTTGAGAGGTTAGAATGGGTGATAGATATTGTAATATAGCTGATATCATATTGAAATACGCAGCATGGAGCAGTCAATCAGTAAATACCTGGTGGGAGAATGAAGCCAGCGGGCCCAGGAAGGTCACTCGGAGTTTGGTGAGAGACGACATGGAGACGGCGGAGAGAAAGCAGTGCGCATAGTCTTGCTGTCAAAGGGGAAATGCCAATTGGAATTAAATATTTAAAAAAAGCAGAGACTCTCTCTTGGTATTTAAATACTTAAATGTTGTCCCCCACGCGGGAGATTTGCGGACTTTGAGGTTTGCGCCAAAAGCTCCCCGCAAATTCAAATCCGAACCACCACCAGATCCATCTCCATGAAATATTTCATCCATGAGCACAGCAGCCTCGCTGCCACGTTCAATCTGCCACCACACGCCCGGCAAAGGATAAAGGATGCTCCCAGCACGCACAAAACATGCCGCTAAACGCGTTTGTTTGACGCCGTTTTCGTCATTGTCTTCCCTTTCCCATCACCATCGCCTCACCGAACGCCGCCTCCCGCTCTTCTACGACTATCTCACCCCCCAGCAATCGCATCTGCTGAACTTCTCCCTTGATGGGTTTGTTCAGCATCATGCTTCTGCCGTCGTCACACTCCCGTCTGTCCTGAAACCGACCCCCATGCCGGTTGGACATCATCTCGTCTACTTCCCGCCGCAGGTTCCGTCATCCCAGCTGCTCCCAGATGGCACAGACAAGTTACATTTCCCGGGTTCGCCATTCAATCGCCGCATGTGGGCGGGTGGATGGGTGCGGTTTTATGACGAGGGCGGGCCATTGCTGAATGGCCAGCGGGCTGTGTGCATGGAGGGGATACGGGATGTGTCGGTCAAGGGCAAGGAGGGGGAGGAGAAGATATTTGTCGGGGTTGAGAGAAGGGTGGCGGTGGTGGGGGAAGGGGAAGAAGATGAACATGTCCGGGAAAGGGTGTGGACGGAGAATGAAGACGAGCGAGGGGATTCCATTGTTGTTGAAAGGCGGAATCTCGTTTTTATGCGAGATAGGACGCCGGGGGAGATCGAATTGGCAAGGGAAGCTCCGGCTGTGCCCAGGAAAGCCGCCAGAGGTACGTCTACAATCGAAGATTCCAATTTCCGCATTTCAAATTGCCTTGGAGGCCTCCGTTGGTGCTGTTATACCTGCGTTACTGACTACTCCTGTTATTTCCGTGCTGGGGGTGGACAGCTCCCGCAAACCCGGAGTTCAGTCATACACTCATCCCGTCAAGGTCGCTTCTATTCCGCTACTCCGCGCTTACGTTCAATGCGCATTCCATCCATCTTAACCCGGGCTACGCCCAAAACGTCGAAGGGTACCACGACGTGCTGGTCCACGGGCCGCTGACGTTGACCCTCATGCTCACAGTTATACAGAACCACCTATCTAATATGGGACAGATAGTGCGGGGTATTGAGTACCGGAATTTGGCCCCTCTCTTTGTTGAGCAGCAGATGAGGATATGCGCGAAGCCGAAAGGCAGCGGTGCTGGGGCGTGGGATATCTGGGTTGAAGGGGGCGGGGGGCTGGCGGTCAAAGGGACAGTTCATGCTGAGGAGGCATAGGGTCAACAAGTGCTTTGGAAGAGTATGTAGATGTATTCTATCCAAACGATTACCCGAATAGCTTCACATAGCAGTAAATACTTAATAATTAAACCCGTCATTGTCAGTCCAGAATTAGGGTTGGGAGCTGGGCCGGAAAAAGAATTCGCCGCGGTCCACTTAGCTTGTTTTTCCAGAGCTTTAAAGAGGCCAGAATTCTGCTGACAATTTTACTTCTTTTTCTTTCTTTTATTCTCCCACAGGAAAATATTGAATTCGATTCCGCAACAGAGTGCGTCCTAGAGACCACGATTCAATACGCCAATATGGATGTTTTCTGGGCCGCACCAGTTGTCAGCAGGTAAGTCGACGACCTCTAGCTATGCCTACATCCCACCACTGGAAGCCGAGCAACTGCTAACTACTCCTCTCCTTAGGACTCTGACTGCTGCAGCTTTTGCACAATCTCTTCTTGTCCATGGCGACTTCATAAACCCAAACCTGGTGCTCTTCCATCTTCCCTGGATCTTCAAGATCTTTCCTGATGTGTGGCGGATCGTGACACCCTTCCTGCTCACAGGGCCACGCTTCGACTTCATTTTCGATCTCTACTTCTGTAGGCCTCAAAATCACTGATGCCACTTCCCCGGTGGCCCTACCCACTAACGACTAGAACAGTGTATAAGTACGCCAGTGGTCTGGAGAGAGACTCGCCGCGCTTTCCTGTCCCAGGCGATTTCTTCATTTACATCGTCTTCGTAGGCACCGTGATCATGGTAAGTGGTTCTGTTCTGTTCTTACGTGGCAGATTGTCAATTCATGCATTGTTTTGTTTCTCGCGTGCACAACACCTCGCATTATCTGCCCGCCCAGCCTTTTTGTCTAGCTGAAGCGGTTCCTGGAAGTGAGGAAGATTACCCCTACATCTCGTGCAGTCCAATCATTCGCAATAATCCTTTAATGGGATGTATGCGGTGTGGGCATGGTGGGAATAGCCTTCTAGGTAGCCGGCCTGAACTTCTCCATTTCATGGCTGGCGGTTGTGGGCTCCCTACATTTCTATATCCTCCATCATGTTTATTTGATCGTATCCTATATAATTCCAATGTCTTTTCTTCTCTCTATTTGTTTCATCTATGCTAGGGAGTATAGTTTAGTTCATGGAGGCTGACAAGCCCCAAGCTTTCTGCAGGTTGCTTCTTAGGGGCCATGATATTCACTCCAGGTACGATAAAGCTGTCTCGGATTGAATCTTGATCTCCTCATCTGTAAACCAGGCTTTTCTATTCCCGTTTTTGGCCTGATACTTCCACTCCGGCTCATACGTTGGCTAAAGGAGATGTAAAATTGCCTGGTTCACAGACGAGGAGATCACATCCATTCTGACATAGCTAATGTAATGCCCGTAGCACTAATCACCGCCCTCATGTACACATACGGCCAGGTGAACATTGGCCAAAAGGCATCGTTCTACGTCATCCAGATCCCCATCGAACTTCTCCCCTGGGCCACAATCGTGCTCACCATGGTCTTGAAGGGCTGGTTTACCGCCCAGGTAGCACTATGCGGGATCGTGGCCGCTCATCTGTATGAGTTCCTTACCCGCATCTATCCCACCTATGGCCTCGGGAGGAACTTCATCTGGACGCCAGCCATCGTGAAGAGATGGTTCGGTGCGCAGGGTATGTCACAAACGCACCGCGCGTACGGCACGTCGTACCGTTCCGCCGCTCGGGAGACTGAAGACCGGGCTGCGACGGCGTCGGGGAATAGCTGGTTTTCGAGCGATGCGTGGAATGGGAGGGGTGCGGGACGGCGGCTTGGGGGGTAATTAGATACCATGATTGATGGTTGTGGCGATGTCCTGATGCTGTTGTGCTTTTTCTTTTGTGTGTATTTATGTAATGACAATTTGAGATACATAGCCTGATGCCAGCGATTGCAATATTCTTCATTCTTCAATTCCTCTACCATCGCAGCTGTCATAGTCCGGAACTAGAGATTACATAAGCGGATTTTATTCGCTAGAGCTTGTCGTGGAAAAATCGGCTGGGGCCACACTGCAAAATTTCCAGCCAGAGCATCATCGTCAATCACGGCGACAACCACCGCATCTCCTCGACACCCAGTAGTCTCTGTCGGACAGACTAGACTATACAATCCTCAGCCGCCCGAGTTGAGAGCTTCTTTTTTTTCTTTTCTTTGCGAGAGAGAGAAAAATCCCCACCGCTCCCGACTCAACAATGGCCGACGCAGGAAAGATGGATGTTGACTACAGCATCAAGCCCGAGGCTGTGACTGCGCCCATTCCCACCTCCGAGTGGCCGCTGCTGCTGAAGAACTATGATAAACGTATGTTTTTGAATTCGTTTTCGTTGCGATATTCAATTGCGAGGGTTTGGGGTTTGGCACGGCGCTAACTAGATATCTTGAAAAAAAATTGCAGTGCTCGTCAGAACTGGACATTTCACCCCTATCCCCGCCGGTTGCACGCCGCTCAAGCGCGACCTGAAGTCCTATATTAGCTCCGGTGTCATTAATCTTGATAAACCGTCCAATCCATCCAGTCATGAGGTCGTGGCGTGGATGAAGAGAATGCTCAGGTTCGTTTTGTTCTTTTTTCTCTGGCCGCGAGAAAACTAAAACTAACGCTGGGCAAAAAATTATAGAGTGGAAAAGACCGGCCACAGCGGAACGCTCGATCCCAAAGTCACCGGTTGTCTGATCGTCTGCATCGACCGTGCGACGCGCCTGGTCAAGTCCCAACAAGGCGCCGGAAAGGAGTACGTGTGCGTGATCCGCCTGCACGACAAGCTCCCCGGCGGCGAAGCGCAATTCGCCCGCGCCCTCGAGACGCTCACCGGTGCGCTCTTCCAGCGCCCACCGGTTATCTCCGCTGTCAAGAGACAGCTGCGTATCCGAACGATCCACGAGAGCAAGCTGTACGAGTTCGACAATGATAGACACCTCGGTGTGTTCTGGGTGAGCTGCGAGGCTGGAACGTATATTCGAACTCTCTGTGTCCATTTGGGTCTGTTGCTTGGTGTTGGTGCGCATATGCAGGAACTGCGGAGAGTGCGAAGTGGAGCTATGGATGAGAATGAGGGCATGGTCACTCTCCATGATGTCCTTGATGCGCAGTGGATGATGGATAACAACCGTGATGAATCGTACCTGCGACGGGTTGTCCGGCCGCTTGAGAGCTTGCTTACTTCCTACAAGCGTATTGTCGTCAAGGACAGCGCTGTTAACGCCGTTTGCTACGGTGCTAAGCTCATGATTCCCGGTCTTTTGCGTTTTGGTAGGTGGCGATATTTTCCCAGTTTATTTTTTGGATAGAGCTAATAGTCCGCAGAGGCTGGAATCGAAGTCCACGAGGAAGTCGTCCTTATGACTACCAAGGGCGAGGCCATCGCCATTGGTATTGCGCAGATGTCAACCGTCGAGCTCTCGACCTGCGACCACGGCGTCGTTGCCAAGGTCAAGCGTTGTATCATGGAGCGTGACCTGTACCCCCGGAAATGGGGTCTGGGCCCAGTTGCTCTGGAGAAGAAGAAGCTCAAGTCTGATGGCAAGCTTGACGTAAGTTTTTTACTCTCCGTTTACGTTAATTGGCTATAATAAGTGGTAACTAACTAACTACTTCCAGAAATACGGCCGTGCCAACGAAAAGACCCCAGCGAAATGGAACTCCGAGTACAAGGACTACAACGCTCCCCTTGACAGCAGCACTGCTACGCCCGCTGCACCATCCACTCCCGCTGCTCCCGCCGCCGCTCCTGTAAACGGAAGCTCTCCCGCTCCCGCTCCCGCCCCCGCGGCTGAAGATGATGACGAGAAGAAACGCAAGAGACACGAGGGCGAGACGGCGGAGGAACGGGCGGAGCGAAAACGCAGAAAGAAGGAGAAGAAGGAGAAGAAGGAGAAGAAGGAGAAGAGAAAGTCCAAGTCCGCAGCCAAGAGCGACGATGAGAGCGACTAAAGGATAGTTTTGTTCTTTGGGATTTCTTGTATCATATAGTTGGCTGTGTCTTGGTTTTATCACGCTGGAGTATATGGGCAAAATTGGGCTATTCTTTTTTTTCTGTTTTGAATTTTTTTCCAATCTTTGGTTCATGTTTTAATGCAATGTCGATTCTTTTAGGAGTCTGTGTGGTTTGAGTCTGTTGTTTTGATTAGGAGCGTTTAGGAGAAAAAAATCAATTGGCTATTACATTCAATATCGTATTATTCTTCGCTGAGAACTGACCCAAGAGAGAACTACATTGATAATGGATCTATCTGGGAAGTCAGGTCACATGGCCGGCACTTCCCCGACCAACGTCACTCCACTTCAACAGCTCTCACCACCACCAGACGATATCTCAGAGTCACCAGCTGGGCTGTATATCTCCTATCTTCACCGCCTGGATATATCTGCAACTACACCGAGCCCTCTACAGCGCTGAGCCCGAGTCGAGTCGAATCCTATTGTCTGCCCCTCATGGCCGTGGAGCTCACCTCCACCAAGCTTAACCCCGACAGCCACCTGCTGCTGGTACTGTATCCCACCACAACCCAATTGCATTCACCAATATATACCCAACGGAATACTAAAATAATAACAAAAACAGGACCAACCCCTCCTCCGCCTCCCCCACGAACTCGCCCGCCGAAACTTCAAATCCGTCCAACGAATCGTCGAGCGCGAAAAGGACCACATCCTCCCCACCCTCAAACAAACCGCCAACGACTCCCTCTCCGGCACCCAAGATGCCTCCCAAACCCTCTCCTCCCTCGACTCCATGATCTCCCGCATGCAAGGCTTAAAGCGAAAAATGCAGACCCTGCGCGACGAAGAAAAGGACATCCTCAACCAATCCCGCAAGCGCATCCAGCATCTCGAGAGCCTGTACCGGATCCCCAGTCTGGCTGATGTCAAGTATGACGAGTGGTCCCGCGTTAGGTTGGATAGGTTGCTTGTGGATCATATGTTGCGGAGTGGGTTTTCGGAGAGTGCGAAGCAGTTGGCGGAGGAGAAGGGGATTGAGGATTTGGTGGATTTGAGTGTGTTTGTGCAGTGTCAGCGGATTGCGGAGAGTTTGAGGAGGGGGGAGACGAGGGATGCGTTGCAGTGGTGTGGGGAGAATAAGGTTGCGTTGAAGAAGGTGCAGGTATGTTGATCTCTTTTATTTCGCTCATGATCTGGTCTAGCAACTCGGATACTGGTTATCAGGAGGTATGATGCTGATGTGTTAGTAGAATAATCTCGAGTTTGAGCTACGGTTACAGCAGTATATTGAGATGGTGAGGGAGGGGAACAAGGCTGAGGCAAGACAACATGCCAAAAAGTATCTCTCGTCACATAGTGAGACGCAGGCTTCGGAAATCCGTCGAGCTGCTGCTCTACTAGTATTTTCGCCTGATACGATCGCCGCCCCATACAAGGTTAGTTCTCTAGTTTCTGATATTGAATAATAGGCGCTGACCATATGTCAGGAACTATACTCCCCCACCCGCTGGCAACTCCTCTCAGACCTCTTCATCCGCACCCACCACGACCTCCTCGCCCTCTCCTCCCGGCCCCTCCTCCAAATCGCCCTCTCCGCCGGCCTCTCCGCCCTCAAAACCCCCGCTTGCCACTCCGCCTACGCCTCCTCAAGCTCCAATCCAAACTCCACCTCCACCTCCGTCTGCCCGATCTGCTCGACGGAACTGAACGAGCTAGCCCGCCACCTACCGTACGCGCATCATACGAAGAGTTATGTTGAGAATGACCCGATTGTGTTGCCGAATGGGCGGGTTTATGGACGGCAGAGGCTGTTGGATGCCGGGAAGAAGTCTGGGTTTGTGGCGCCTGGGAAGGTGAAGGATCCGACTACCGGGGAGGAGTTTAATGAGGCGGAGATGAAGAAGGTTTATATTTCGTAGTTTTCAATTTTCTAGTTTTCTTGTGGCGTATTAGCGATGGATGGATGGTTGGGATGAAAGGGAAACGGCTTCTCCTTTTTGGCGTTTGGTGTGCGGATTTACTATATATTTATTCCTAGGAGAGAAAGCAGTATATATCCCCAGAAACGTAGCTGAAATTATCATGATTTACGAATGTTCTGTCTTCCAAACTATTTCAATATCGCGTCGAATATCACATATATAAATCATACAACCATCCATAACAAACAAACCGCCCCCTTACCCCCATATCCCCCTAATCACTATCACTACCCCCCCACCCCTCATCCTTCCCTTTCCCTTTCCCCTTCCCCTTCCCCCTCCCCTTCTCAGCCCTCCTCTTCCGCTTCTTCCCCGTCCCCTCCCCAACCCCACCCTCAACATCCTTCTTCTCAAAAACAAACATCCTCGCCTCCCTCTCCTCCCCCCTCCACCCCCCCCTCCCCCCATCTCTCCCCTCAATCTCCCCCAACGTCCTCGCATGCGCATAGCCCGGATAACTCCCCCACGGAAACCTAAAACTCGTCACGACGCGCAGGCCCGCATGGCGCGCTAGATCGCGGATGTTCCAGAGGGTGTACGGCTCGCCTTCGAAGAGGGAGATTAGGATTTGGCCGGGTGTGGTGCGGGGTTTTTGTTTCTCTTTTTCTTTTTTGGGGTTGCGGGGGTCTGTGTTGGTGTTTGAGTCGGAATCTGAGGGGTAGAATTCATTTTCATCATAATCTTCTTCATCTTCATCTTCATCCTCATCTTCATCCTCGTTGGTATGTATCGGGTTCGAAAGCAGAGGCACACTCGCTTTGAAAAACTCCACGAGCAGCTCCTGGTTCGCGCGCACTTGTCTGTTTACGTCTGTGCTTAGGCCGCCGACGTGTGGGAAGTTGAAGCAGATTATGTCCCAGGGACCCCCGCTGGGGGTGTGTTTTTGTGTTTGGGTTGGTTGGGGTTGTTGTTGTGTGCCTTTTTGATGGCTATCTCTCCGCTTGTAGTTGCTGGAGGGGATGGTACTTGGGCGGGGAAAGCCATTTCGGACGGTCTTTGCGCCGCCCGTGGGCGTGCCGAGTTTTCTCGCGTCGATGGAGAAGAGGACTTTTGGGGATGTGGTTGTGGTTGTGGCTGGTTTTGATTTGGGTGGTGAAGAGGATTTATCTGCTGATGGATTTTCGGGGTTTTCTTGGCCGTTTTGGGCCCTGTCGTGTTTTTGCTCTTGCTCTTCTTCATCGTCTTCATCACTGTCAAAACTCTCGCGTCTCTTCCGTTTCAGTCCTATAGATGGCGATGGCACAGCAGCAGCTGACCCCATACTGCGGAGTTGCTCGATATGCCCCTTCGCCTGCGGGTACTTTTGGTAAAGCGTCTCCTCTGAATCGTAGCTGGTGGCGAGGAGATTGTTGCAGCCATGATGCGTAGCTAGGGAGAGGGCGAATGAGAAGTCTCCTGTGGTTGGACGTTAGAATGTGATGAAGTCTTTTGTGAGATGCTCATAGTGGGAAGCAGAGATATAAAATATGACATGAAAGGGTATGAACATGCGAATAGAAATACGGGGTAGATAGAGGAAACATGGGTATCCGCTGAGCCATCCAATTCGTAACTGGGCAGAGTGATACGTCACTCCTGGTATTCATCTTCAAGCCTCGTATAGATAGATAGCTTGGAGAAGAGTAGAAATCTTCACCCCTCGCGGGGAGACTGCGTCTGATATCCAATATCAAATCGCCAATCCCCCCATACCATATCCAACAAAACGGTACGATACTAGTACTGGAGAACGAAGCTCCAATCCATGAAAAGGGCCCATGAAACAAATAAAAAAAAGACAAAAAGAAACAACCCAAAGGGGAAAATAACCGGGTTAGGTATATAGGAAACAAACCCCCCCCCCCCCCCCCCCCACAAACTAACAAGAAGAACCTAATAAAAACGACCCGAAAAAAAAAAAAAAAAAACAAAACGAACAACACCCAAAGGGGAAACAACGCGGTTGAGGAAAAAAAAACCACCCCCCCCCCCCCCCCCCCCCAAAAGAATAAATGACCAACAATCAATAAAACCCCAGAGAAAAGTAAACAAAACAAAACAAAATAAACCAACCTTCCCCAACCAACAAAACCCGATCCCCCCTCTGAAACGGAATCGTCGGCGGCTTGCCTCCCCCTCCCGCCCCAGGGCCTCCTCCAACATTCCCACCTTTCCCTTTCCCGCCCTTCTTCCCCTTCGATGTCGAGACACGCGAGAAACTGCTCATTTTCCTCGGGCCACCGCCGCCGCCGCCCGTGGAAGTCTGCGTTTTCGGCCTGTCGACGTGGTGGTAGTTGGGGATGCGTGGCTTTTTGGATTTGCCCATTTTTGATTTGATGAAGAGAGATGGGTGCTTGGATGTTAAAAATTATGTCGGGATGGTTTTATGGGAGGGATTAATGAGTATTTTAATTATAGAGTAAACATGTAGGAAGGGAAGGGGTTGGGAGGTGTTTCGTTGGATTGTAAATTTTCGAGGTTTTTTCGAGGTTGGTTTGGATGGGAAATTTTAATGGACCAAGCAAGCAAGCTCAAGCAAGCATGGACAAATATATGAACCCCTCACCACACTTTAGTACTACAACTATTCAAAACTGACAGAGTCCTAGACTTTGTATAATAATAGTCTAGTAAAATTTAGCTATTTAGTTTAATAGATTTCATCAGCTGTGCTTTCACTACAGGAGAAAGTCCTTCTGTAAATACTGGTATTAATATGTTTCACTCCTTGAGTACAAACTGATAGCTACCTCCACCTTAATGTCACGAATAATAAAGGGAAAACAAATAATATATTCTACATCAAGAAGAAAATCCAAGATACATATCAGAATAAATCACAAAGATTAACTATAATTCTATATCAGGTAGTTTAAGAAAACAAAAGCCCCCTATATACACACGCGAAAAGAAAAGAAAAGCACTGGGGCAAAGAAAAACTGAAAAAAGAACACAACCTAGAAAGTCTCAAAAAGAGGACAATATATATTAGAAACAACTATCCCACACGCCTCATAATGAGAAAAAAAAGAGAGAGAAAATTCAAGGAAAACTTAAGAGGTTAAGGTAGGGGTACGATAAACAGAATAGAACTGGAAATGCTTCAAAAGGGCGGAAACATTGGTAAATAGAAATGACAATTACAATGATAACCGCAATTGGATGAAACTACAGCTTCTGAGAAGGGAAGAAGGAAGAAGGGCAAAGAAAAATGGCTGAAAAATGGATATGTATCCCAAAAAAGTATGTTTTTTTTCGCCCATCGGGTTGGAATTGCATACGCGTACAAGTTCCCCCGGAACCCGGATGCAAACCCAAGTGCGGTTCAAGAAGCGGACGCGATAAGAAGGAGACAGACATATCATCGTATTATGTTGGGAATTTTGGGTCTGTTTATAAATATATAGTTTAAAGGGTTGCGATTCGAACCGATTGCGTCTTGAAACAGTATCGTATTGATCAAGTTCTGTCTTCGTATGTCGCGATTGAAGAAGTGAAATAGACTGTGCGAAGTGTCTATAATTGTATACTGGTTCACCCGTTACGACTTGAGTCCATCCCGCATGCTCTGGCTGCTTGCGCTCATGGGAGGGTTGCTGGTGGGCAGAACACCGGTTCGGGGTTTAGCGTTTTGCTTAACCTTGGCCAGAGCATAAACGATACCGCTGACGAAGCCGATAATGATAGCGGAGACACTGGGGAAAGTGACAGGGGCGTCGAAGAAGACGAGACCGGACAGGGCGATGGGGAGCTTGTTCAAGGCCCCGACCATGGAGTAGGTGGTAGAGGATGTCACTCGCACGCACCACGCAGAGGTGTACGAGATAAAGACGGAGGATAGGCCGGAGAAGATCATGGCGAACATGAGGCTGTTGCGGGTCTCGGGAGGGAAATTCCTGCTGACGTTCTCAGACGACCAGTCTTCGACCAGGAGAGATGCGACGATAATAATGGGGATCGAGAGGAGGTTGTTGTAGAACATGGTGTCGAAGTCCTTGAAGTTGGTGAGCTTGATTCTCTTGCGCATGCCCAGGACGTAGGTCGCGGTGCAAAGGCAGTTGATCAACATCCAGATGTATCCGGCATTGAGGGTTGAGATCTTGTCTGTGGCGTCAGCGCCCAGACCGCTGCTTGCAAGGGCATGGCTGATATCCGCCCACGCCGCAATGATGGAACTGAAAACCATGAGGCCGAAGGAGAAAAGGACCATGCCGGTGACCGAACCACCGAACCACAGGACCTCACCATAGGCAATGAGGATGATGGTCAAGTTCTTGAAGATGGTATATACGGGAATGGAGAGGAACTGGAGGGCCTTGGTTCCGGTATAGATCATGCCGATGAGCAGGAGGGAAATAGGGAACCCTAATAGGATAAAACGATTAGACATTGCACAGGCTAGTTGGAAGGAAGACTGAGAACTTACATTTCTTCGCTTCATCCGTATTGAAATCACGGTAGGTAATAATCCCCATCGTCTTGCAAGTCTGGATCGCAATAACGCAAACAATAGACTAAAACCGCATCCCCGGATGTCAGTATATGTTGCCCGAATGTCCGTGAAACATTTTACGCAAAAAAGATGGCACCGCATACCTGGACACACAAAAGGAAAAAGTTCAAATTGAAAGACGTTCCGGACAAGACATATTTATTCGTGACCGTCATGAGAATGGAAGAAGCACAGTATGCCAGCACGGGGAGGGCGGAGCTGTTTGATACTGAGGAGGAAGGGCGGGAGGTAAGTCGGGGCTGGGGAGGCGGCGTTGCGGCATCGAATCGCTTGCCGTTGGGGTCCAATTTGTCCATGTCGATGGCGTAGTTATCACTCTTCTTATCGTCCGCCATTTTGAATTAGGTATAGGGGAGTCGTGAGGGGGAGGAGGGCCGTTGATGTTGTTATCAGGGCGGTTGGATGCAGTCTATCAAAAGGGGCCGATCAAGCAGCACGAAACAGGCGGACGCGGGGACGGGGAAAATAGCATGCGGGGAGAATCCAAGCCAGCAGACTCAGCGAGGAGAGAAAGAAGCAAGCAACAATCCCGGGGGAATGGCAGGACTGAGAGAGCGGAATGAGTCTGGCGACGTTGGAGATGGGAGCAAGATGGCGGAGTCTTGGAGGTTCAGAAAAATGCGTGGCCTCAAATTTACCGTAATGTGGTAATTTTGCCGTAAGCTGATACGCGTAATCGCGTACGGCCGTGTTTCATTGCTTACGTACGCTCCCATGGATAAGGGGTTCATCTCAGGATTGTATTATCCTCGAAGTTGCATTTTTTGCATGGAATATGATGAGAAGCTGATATGGTATTCTCTATTATCCCTGATTCTCTAGCTAACCCATGAAACTATGGATATTGACATGTCCGCCCCTTGTATGTCCCCTCAGCACCGTGATAGTCCTAATCTGAATGCTCAGTTACAATCCAGGGTGCACTGGAAATGTTCTAATGTAGGTAGGTTTTTTATGATTAATATCTGGAATGATGGGCTGAAAATGGCTTTATTCTCTTCAAACGCTGCTTACTGCTTGGTGTATATTTACGTGAATACTGTGAGCTAAATACCTAAGATACCCTCTCCATTAATGCCGCCTAGGAATTTGAACTTATCGTTTCTTTACCTCTTTGTTTTCTCCTAATGTAGTACTGCATTAAATCATTCCATTCAGTCATGGTCTTCATTTCCATCCCCAAGGTACATAGACTAATATGCATACATCACACCCCCTTTAGAGCTATCACCACCAGGGTCCCTGGGTACCTTGATCGCAACATATTCATATAGGCACCATAGCTCACCATAAGTATATCCTTGAAATCCCCCCAATATAAATATACTGAATAGTCTTCGCCCAAGAATAAATATATATACCTCCACGAAAACTCCCCCTCCATACCAATCCCTCACCGTCACAAAAAGAGATAATGACCACTGAGTCTTCAGACTCCCCCGTCGTCGACGTACTCATCATCGGCGCCGGACCATGCGGCCTCGCAGTGGCAGCAAGACTCCGCGAGGAGACCCCATCCGCCCTGTTCACAGACGAAGAACACCAGCGATACCACTGGCTAAAGCGACATTCGGGACGCATGGCGTTGGTCCAAGCGCGTAATCGAAGATTCAACGGCGTTAGGGCGGACGAATATAGCAGAAAGCACGAGGACCTGAGAGCTGGAGAGGGTCGTAAGAACAAGGGACAAACGGACGAACCCAAGGGAGGATGCGGGGGGACAAGGTCATCGCAGCACCCATCGATTCTCGTGCTAGATAGCACTGCGGATTGCTGGATGCAGAAATGGAACCGGTCGTTTGGTACGCTTCAGATACCGTGTCTTCGAAGCCCAATGTTCTTCCATGTTGACCCGGGGGACCGGGATGGGATGCTTGCTTTTGCTAGAGAGACTGGGAGGGAGGATGAATTGTGGGAGATCCCGGGATGTGTTGGACGGGAACTCAGTAAGCATAAGAAGAAAAAGAAAATGGGGTCGAAGCAGCCGTAAGTGGGATAACATGTACACCCCATATATTATGCTAAAAAAGCTGATAAAGTGAAATAACAATGGTAGGTCGAAGGTTGAAATCGCGATAGACGAGCGTGATAGAAAAGACTATTTCTCCCCTTCCACGGAGCTCTTCGCAGATTATTGCCGCTCGACCGCATCACGGTATGGATTAGACATGCCCGATCAAATCTTGGCACAAGAAGTGAAAGACATCAGATATGATTATGTACCCGAGTACTCGAGTATAGAAAAGCTATTCACCGTGATCACAGACAAAGGGTGCTTCTATGCAAAGGCCGTTGTCCTTGCAATAGGTCCTGGAAGCACGAAGAATATGCCCTGGCAGCTATCAGAGCCTGAGAGTGCCGGTGCTTGCCACACCCTCGACATACAGAGATTCCCAGCTCCCAATCTCAGTGCAAAGATCAGGCTCCGGCAAGAAACTAATGTGGTCGTCGTTGGTGGAGGATTATCCTCAGCGCATATCATTGATATGGCCGTTAAAGCGGGTGTGGGCAAGGTGTGGCACTTCACTCGGGGCGATCTCAAAGGTGAGTAGCCTTGAATGGCCAAAAGGGTTTTAGGCGAAGAAAAACTGACCGACTTGCCATCTAGTGAAACACTTCGACATTGGCTTAACTTGGATGGGAAAGTTCAGAAATTACGAGAAAGCGGCGTTTTGGTCGGCAGACAGTAATGACGGCAAGTGATGTTTCCGGCTTGGGGAAAAACAGGAATGGCTAATAAAAACGGTTATTTAGAGAGGCTCGATATGATAAAGACGGCGCGCAACGGGGGAAGCATAACACCTCGTATGCACAAAGTGTTAAAGCAACACGTTGCTCGCAAGCGACTGTCCATCCATACGCACACCATCATCATATCGAAATGCCATGACTCGGTGTCTGGAACGTGGCAGTTAGAGACAATGCCTCCAATCCCCAACCTTCCTCGAATCGACTATATTTATCTTGCCACGGGGGTAAGCTCTAATATAGCAGAACTTCCACTGCTCGCCTCGATGAATCGCGATCATCCCATTGAAATAAAACAGGGACTGCCATGCATCACGGAAGACCTCACCTGGAAGGATGATATACCCCTGTTCGTCACAGGGAGGTTGGCAGCGCTTCAGTTAGGGCCTGGGGCGGCCAATCTTGAAGGTGCAAGGTTAGGAGCGGAGAGAGTCGCATGGACGCTTGACACGGTTCTGCACCGACGAAGGGAAGACGATGATGAGCCATCCCGGGTATCTTTCTGCGGTCTTGGAAACAGATTTGCGTGTCTCTCCGATCAACCGCGTCCTATGCTAATGATTTCAGCATAGTTAGTGTCTGGAGTACCGGGAATCTCATTTGCGAAACCGGGTCAATTCCGGGCTTCAAACCAATGATGGATATGACGATAACATCTCAATAAATGTCTTTCTGCAAAGTATCAGTAGATAGTACTAGTACCATTCATCTTTATATACGGAGTTAGTCAAACACAACACTTACAATACTGCATGGCCGCCTCATGACTAGGTTCACAAGCATTCTGCATCAAAATCCTCCTGCCTTTCGTCACTTCTTGTCAGCATAAGCTTTCGTCTCTTCCCTGTGTATGCCCAGCGAGAAACACAATCCATGCATCCTCCGAGGATGTACGATTCTGGCGTTGGCCTGTGCATCGCAGCTGGAGTATTTCAGCCGCAGTAACGGCCTAGTATCCGTAATTTATCCCTGTTCCAGCCTCCAGGTAGCCTGAGGTAGGGCTTGGCCGCTGCGAACTGGTATGAGGATCGGCGAGCCTTACAACCAGACCCCTTCATGCGCTTCTATTTATATAACTATATTAGCAAGGGTAGCTGTCATCCCGGACATGCACGGAGTATTCCCCGGTGCGGATGCTCTCCTCAACTACTACGTATATCGAGAGAAAACCTCATGTCTTTTCGCAATCCCATAATCAGTGGTCTCCAGCGAACCATGCCGCAGCCAATATCAGCAGACCGTTTGTGTTCTCCTTGCATATATGGGCGGAATTCCTCCCATTTCTCTACCTCAGTTAGTAGCATTTTGGAGCTTATCAGAACAAACGTGGCAATTTGCACATCACTAGATGATGCTTTAATTCACCAGCGGGTGCTCAGTCATCGCTGTGTCAGGGACGCAGGGAGACTGACTCGCATAACAACGGAAGCCCAACACAGTCAGATAGGAGTGTCAAAAGGACATGTTGAACTTCTTATCCGAATAAAATGGTCTTTTGATCGCGGGGATCACGCTATCACTCAACGAAATTGCGCACACGTTGATCACGTCGAGACCTGGAAATACCAGGCCATATAAAACAGCCCTATAGCACCAGGTTCAGTGGTTAGCGGAGGGAGCAAGTTTATAACCATGCCATAAAGGTCGTAATCGCAGGATATATTTGTTGTCGGCCGTTAAACGAATCGATCACCCCAGGTTGCTGGATTTTCCGATTCCTCGACGAACATGACGGGAATGCGCGGATTGGTCGTCGATTTCGTCATTTTGAAGCCTCGTTATTCCACCAGGCAGTACACGCGATTCAATGTAGTTGTCCGGATGTGGCCCGTTGAATGAAACTTTAACGATAACTCTCCATCTTCAGGCAGGAGTATATGAAAAGCGCGAGCCAAGGTCCGGAATAACGCGCATAGACAACTTCGGAAGAGATGTCTAAAGTATAGGATGAAAAAGCAGCAGAATGACGTAAAAATGCAACCACCAAAGGTATATAAAAAAATAAATATATAGCAGTCCACAAACAAACTTCCGAAGTTTTAGTATGACGTAAATACTGACTGAACTTAACCACAACTTAAAAAATTTAAGCATAAACAGTAGCATGGTAGAGCGAGCTATTCAATCTAAGGGCTTGGACCCATTTCTCGGAATGTACCATGATACATTGGTCGACTTCGGGCAGCCGGATGAGAGCCTGAGAGCTGACATCCCTAGCCATCCGATCCGTTCCCTCCCTATGATTAGACCCCATGGGGAAGGTGCAGGTCATATTTCGTGATTCGAAGAAGCCCTGGAGGTCGAACTTGGACGTAGGTTGACAGCTCAAGGATTGGCATCGAGGGAATACTGAGAGCAATGGCTTCGCCCTTAGGAGTCGTAGGGACGATTCCTTGGGTCTGCTATGCAGCTGGCATTCGGAACTCATCTGCCTCCCATTATATTTAAGCTCTATGGCCCTTAACATTCTTTGGCTCGCGGATTTAAACGGATAGGAAGAGAAGTATATTCTTGACTCACTCATCACGCAGGCATGGACATAAAATCCCCCATCCCCATCGATTTTTGGCCATCTCCAACCACCCTTCCTCGTCCTATCTCCGTTACCACAGACATCTTCATCTGAAGCTCCATACAATCATGACCTCGACACGCTATCAGAATCTTGTTCCTGGCATTGCCAGGCTTTATGAAGCCTTGGAAGCCGAATCCAAGTGCGAAACCACGATGGATATGCCGCTAAACTTCCCCGCGCCAGGCGCCTCTCCCGCTGATGTCGAGCGCATAAGAATTTGCAACGACCTCTCGCATATGATTCTGAATCCCAACCCAGCGAAACCGATAGAGAAGAATCTTGTAATAGAATCTCTGAAGAATATCGCGGACGACCTGCGCTCGCATTACTTCTGTAGTGCCTGTTCAATGCTACATCCATACAAAATTGTAGCCCCGGCAAGCCCGGCATCCCATCCATCCGGCGCGAGTCGCCAATATCCCGATGACTCGCTTTGGCAGTATGTTTCGGTGCACCAAGGATCCCAAACCGGGTATCGGTTCGAGCACGCCCGCCTACAAGATGTTATGAAGGGGTATGTGCAAGGGCTAGAGCATGGAATCTCAGCCGAGTCGTTATCCTATATTGAAGCCTGCTCCGGTCCCAACGCTCACTGCACGACGCCTGAGATTTCCTTCACAACCTTGCTGTCGGTGGACGCCCGAATAAGTTGTGAACCAAGCCTGTGCTTGCGCCTTCAGAATTGGGCGTTGGCTAAACCGAAGACGGCTGGAATGTTCGTCGATCATATAGAAGGATTCATGGGACTATGCCCCCACATCAACATCCAAACGTATCGTCAGCACATTTTGAAGATGATGAGCGAAGCCATGCAACCTGCGGATCGCCCGCCCCCGACCCTGTTCACATGTGGGGAATGCTGCATGGACTTCCGGTTCCAGGTGGTATATTTTTCTGAGGAAGGGTTTGCACTTATTGTGACCAAGTGGCTCGATCTCGGTGCGGGAAAGGATCCCACTGACGTTAAATGGAAGAGACATGTGGATACAACGGTGTCAAACCCAGAGACGAATCCAGCGCCAGGGAGAAGCTGTTGGGTATTTGACGGCATACCTGGTGGCGAGACGACCAAGGAATTGACCATTGAGCACGCGTCGCGCGTACTGGGGAACTGGTATAAGGGCAAGCTGGATTGGTGGGACGACGGACACTGGATTTTGCGGGGCGGGACACATCTCCCTCTTAACCATCCTCGAGCTAAAGGTGTCATGAAGAGAAGAGACGGCTGGCCGGAGAGAGCACAAGTGTTGGGGGAAGGACCCAAAATGGATTCCAAAGTGCAGCCCGCCCGTGCCTGGGAACTAGACAATTAACGACGATGAACTGTGTCTTGTGTTCTTTTGGGCGTCTTTGTGATATCCTATGGTTGTATTGGCTTGATAATCTGTATATATGGGATTCGGGTGCTGCCGCCCATGGTTCTGTTTGATTCCATTCTGATTTGGGATGGAGTTGTCTCTAGGGCGCTCATTTTGGTGTTTCTGGTTGGAGATATTGGGAAGCATGTTTATAGTAGCGGGTTGGATTTAGTTCCCCATATACCAGTTCGTATCTCATCAATGGGAGGTTTCCTCTTTCCAAACACCGTCGTAATGAAAGATAATGCAAATGCGCTTCTATTACGGTTGGACGGCTGTAACTGCGAAACGCGGGCCAGAAAACATAGGAGTGGGCTGAAGTGGGAATCGGAAAGCATTCTCAGGCTGGGCAACACTATTTATTTATCAGAACAAGACGAATTGAGAATTCAGTGGAGAGACAAATAGTTATATCTCGAGGAGAAACAGTTCTCTGGCTGTGTTGAGGAGGTGAGGTTGGAGAATCCAGGCTGTGATTGGCTAGTGGATTCAAGATGGCTACCCCACCACTGAAGTTCTGTCGCCAGTCCACAACCATCTCGACATCTCTCGACCACCGCAAGTTTCTCTCTCTAAAGACCCCATTACCACCCAATTGCGGAGAATACACGTCTATCAAGCAAACACACACTGGCCCTACAAAGTAACCTACACCAAAACCCCCCACCTCACCATGCCCTCCCACTCCGACGACTCAGACAACGACTCCCTCTTCGCAGCCCTAGAAAACGAAACCGCCGCCCCATCATACACCGCCCAACGCACCGAGCAGCTACAAGCCGAGCTCGCCGCCCATGCCGCCCAACAACAACTCCAATCCCCCTCCACCTCCACAATCACCTCCTCAGGCCAAACAAACCAAACCCAGCCCTCCAACCCACAGATCCAAAACACCCTCGTCCCCACGCTCCCCAACGACCAGTCCCTCCTAGACTTCACCACCCGCCACCCGCGCTCCATCATCCACTTCTCCCACCCAGACTTCACCCGCTGCGCCGTGATGGAGAAACACATCGATGCGCTAGCCCATCTCCATCACGAGGTGCGGTTTGCGAGCGTGGATGTGCGCACTGTGCCGTTTGTCGTTGAGAAGCTCAAGGTCAAGGTGCTACCGTGCGTGATTGGGTTTGTGGAGGGGGTCGGGGTTGAGCGGATTGTGGGGTTTGAAGGGCTAGGGTTTGGTGGGAAGGATGCGGACGATGAGTTCCGGACGAGAGAGCTTGAGAGGAGGTTTTTGAAGAGCGGGGTGCTTGTTAAGGCGCGTATTGGGGAGGGGGATGAGGTGGGGAGTGATCCGGAGGGGGAGGGGGAGGAGGAGGTCAAGGCGAAGAAGAGGGGGGTGAAGTTTGGGAGGGGGATAAGGGGGAGGGTGGAGAAGGGGGGGGATGATGAGGATGATTGGGATTGAGGTTGATTGAGGGTGTTTTTTGGAATGAGGTGGGTGGGAATGGTGTTTGTGGGTGTTGAGAATGCGGTGACGTCGTGTGAGGAGGGGATGAGGATAGCTGTTTGGCTGCGGCCCCTGACTGAATATATGCATCCCACGAAACTGGCGGTTCTGCAATATTCTTTCTTGGGTATTTGGCCTTCCTTCTTCGCCAAACCGATCCAAGCCAGCCATCTATACTGTCGGAGAACTAGGCGGATATACACGCTTCCTCCCCAAGCTAGATTCAGCCTTTCCCGCCGTAATCTCTCCATCATCTGAGTCTACCTCCAGTTCCCCTCCTCACTCCGCTCAGTTGCCTCCACCTCACCTTCACTGGCAGCAAGCCTATCACAGAAAGCCACTACCATACCATACCGGATCAACGGAAAACGAGGGCGTCCTCCATCGAAGCAGCAAAAAGAGAAACCCAAACACAATACCGTATAAAATCCGGACCACCCCCCTGAACGAATGCCATGCCACGACATTGCCAATCAGATAGGTCGTTTCTAGTGCTATTGTATATAATATACCCACATCAATGATGCAATAATAAATAGAAAAATACGGACAAGCAAGCAAGCAACACTTTATTAAAAAAAAAGAAAAAAGAGATGGCAAAATACCCACGCACCCACCCATTTATCCATAAAAACCAGATAAAAGGAGGAACAGAAACAGAACCCTCCTACTTAAAACCCCATTACATACACAGCCACATCTCCCTCTATAAAATCCACCCAAACCCATCCATCACACATAAGTAAATACTACCTCTCCATATCCCTCTCTCCGGAGTCCCTCCCAACCCATTATAGACCAAGAAGATCAGATCGGAGCAGTGCAGAGTAAATTAACAAAGAACATAAAATACGCACAGCACAGCACAGCATAGCACAGCATAGCATAGCTATTACTTCAGTAAATAAATAGATAGGTCGATAGATAGATATATAGGTCGATAGGGTATATAGTATGTAGACCTGTACCTTAAACCATCTAAAAGGAAGAAGTACATACATAGTAGATAGATGTACACGTATAATCGTCGTAGTGGGTACACGAGAGAGAGGGGGTATTAGTTAGCTGAGCGGAATGAAATAATAATAAGGGGTGAGTGAGAAAAGGTAAAAAAATCACAGGGGGGAATGGTAGTTGAAGAAGAAGATGATGATGATGAGGATGATGATGGAGAAGAGAAAAAAAAGAAGCTGGTATTTATAGTTGAAATAGGTAGGTAAGTAGGTAATAAAACATATAGTTAATCGGAGACAGACACGACACGACACAACACAAAGCAGCATGACTCGGCTTCGAGTAAAGGCGAAAATGAGAAAAGGAGAAAAAACGGCCATATGGATTATTGCTAATGGCGACGAAGAAGAAGAAGAAAGAAAAAAGGAGGGAAGAAAGTATACCATTAAGATAAAACGCGAGGCAAAAAAGAAGAAGAAGAAGAAGACCATTGATTATGGGCTTTGTATGTAAATAATAAACTAACAACCCACCTGACCGGGGGAAAACGAACAAACGACAAGCTAGAAAGAGAAGGAGACAGGACAAAACGCGACGTGTAAAACAAACACGCAAACACAAACACAAAAAAAAAAGAAGAAGAAAAGGTTCTATACAGTATTGCAACAAGCATGTCGGCCTTTAAAACCCGGCTCGACGCAATGGGGGGTACTGGTACTTGTAATGAAAAGGCAAGAAGACAAAAGGGGCGGATTAGGAAAAGAAAAAGAAGATGGAATGCGGATTAAAACGAGATGGAAGCCTGGTTAAAAGACAGGCAGGCAGG
Source organism: Emmonsiellopsis sp. PD_5 (assembly GCA_032988985.1). Taxonomy (NCBI): domain Eukaryota; kingdom Fungi; phylum Ascomycota; class Eurotiomycetes; order Onygenales; family Ajellomycetaceae; genus Emmonsiellopsis; species Emmonsiellopsis sp. PD_5. The sequence continues at coordinate 29,597 of JANTQI010000129.1, forward strand.
AAAAGGGGAAAAAAAAGACGTTGTATGGTGTGCAGAAGAATAGGCACAGGAGGCGGGCGAGGAAAGGGGAAAAAAAACTCAAGCAGTCAAATCATGTTTTTAACACAGCTGCAGATTATTTTACTCCATGATTCATTTCAATGCAAAACAGACGGACGGGATAGGAATGTGAATAAAGGGAGGAAAAAAAAAAAAGTGGGACATCACTTGCAATCAAACCCCCTTGTCAGTCGCTAAAAAAAAAGATTAGATTTCGATGTTCTTCATCCCGTCTAGAGCCTCCGCGTCTAATCCCGTCGATGAGGGCCGCGAGAGCAGCTCAGTGCTTTTTTTTGCCTCCTTTTCCTTTTCTGTTGATGGAGCAGTTGGCTCTGGCTCGGTGGGTTCGGTAGATACGGCATCGCTCTTGGTAGTCGCGGTGGTAGCAGGAGTGTTGGCGTTATTGGTAGATGGGGTAACGTCCGCAAGTTCATCGTCGGGCTTTTTGTTGGCTGTAGAACTTGACGAAGCGGCGCCCTCGAACTTGTCATCGCTGGGGTTTGCAACGACAGGCGAAGACGTTTCCTCCGTAACTCGAGCAAGAGGGCTGGATACACCGAATGTCGTCTTTGGGCTAGCGTTTGGTCCGCGGGATGGGAATCGGTGGGGGGAACGTCCCCGTTCGTCTCCGCTGGTGGTTGGGCTTCCATAGGGGGATTCTCGGGTTGCTTTCCCATTAACATTCGTATTAACTCCAAGACCATTTGCTGTCTTTCTCTTTGGCGGTCTTCGGCCGTGTTTCTGGTCTGTGCGCCAGCGGAGAATTTCGAGGTAGGGGGGTTCCACGTTTTGTTGCTTGAATTCTTTCAACTTGAGCTCGCCCGTTTCCTCATCAACAAAAGTCTTTGGAGAATTCAGATCGTCTGCGACAATGGCGAGGAAAGCAGCCCACGACCGAGCAATAACGTATTTGCAGTCGTAGTCACGGCCAAATATGATAACCTGGCCCCATTTACCTGCTGGTCCTGGCGCCAAGTCGATGGCAATGTTGTTTCCTCCCCAGTCACGCGCGAGAGGAATCCAGCTTGGGTGAGCGTAGGCTTTTTGAATGGCCCGTGGTGGTTGGGAATCTTGTCTATCAAGAAGTTCCTGCCTCCATAGCGGGTTCGAGGCTGCTTGAGGTGGAGGGGGGGTGGACGAAGACGAAGCGGTGGGCACTCCACCAAAGGCTTTCAACGGTGGTTGCGGAGGGGTGAAGGTAGAAGTGCTGAGAAATTGCTCGTTGACAGTTCTCCAATTTTTCCATTCCTGAACGATTTCCTCGCAGTCTAGCAGCATACAGCCAAATAAGATACCCGTTGGCGTTCCACCCCGTTCTTGTCCATCATGGATTTGTAACGATTCTCGAACCTCAAGTGGCAGACTACAGTCCAATTCGTGTTCCAGCTCATTGACATCGTTCTGCGTGCATCCTTCACACAATTGATCGTAAAGTTCTTCGTAGTTCCTCTCGGCCCACCGATCGATCTTCTTCCATGAATGTGTGACTGGCGGAGGTGGGGGAGCACCGTCATGGAAGCTCTGCATCTGAATCTCTCCACCGTCGGGCCCATTGTGCTCGTTCGACCTCCTTTGCTGGGAGGAAAGCGACCTCATACCGGGGGAGTAGGGGCGAACCGGAGACGTTACTCCGCCTTGCGATCCCGACCATCCTGGCGAGTTTGAACTGGTCGAGCGTTTGGCGGGATCTTCTTCGAAGGAGGTCAGGTCCGCGTGGGATTCGACGGCGCTTGTAGCAACAGAGGTGAGGGGGGCATGGCGGTTTTGGCTGAGGGGAACATGCTGGCCGGTCCGATAAGGGGAATCGTGGGAAGCGTGTCTGTCATTAGAGGTCATGGTATGCCAGAAGGAGCGCCATGCCGACCCAAAACTAGAGGGGATTAGCCTCTGCATCTCGTATTTGTGGAGGAGGTGCTGCACGTAATACTTACGAGTTGGACGTCATGACGGCTTAGGGCAAATCAGGGTCGAATTGGGGGGTCAGGCCGTGTTGTTGGCGGCAATGGATCAGGGAGTGCGGGTAGGCATCAAGGGAGCGTGTTTATTTGGCGACGACTGTAGCTGAGGATGGAATCTGGCCGGCTCAGGACGCAATCGCGGGCGGTCCAAACGGCCACAAGCAGGGTGTGTGCAGCAGTAGTAGCAGCGGTAATGACAGGCGCGAGATCTGGGGAGGGACAGCAGCAGGGGAGCAAGCAAGATAGGGAGACGACCCGAAACGCCAAGCAGAAAAGGGCGGCTACAGGCGTGGACGGCAGGCCAGGCGGGAATGGAGATGGGATTGCAGGCAGCCCGAGCAGCAAGCAGGCCAGGAACAGGATAAGAACAGGGCGAGGATAGGAGGATAGGAGAGGATGGATGGTTGTTGACGGAGGAGGTCTGGCAGCGCAGAGAAAAATGGACGGCCAGGCCGTGGGGCTCTCATTGGCTGCCGGCCCGCTGGTACCGGGTACCCTGAAACACGCTTGCTCAGGGGCGAGACAGAGGTACCTGGTACTTACTCAGAATGTTAATAGGGGAATGCTAATTTACCAGAGCCATTCCATGTAACTGCATGTAGGGCAGCATTGCAGTATACTGCTTTGTATATACAACTATTTATGGAAACATTTAAACTGACTACATTAATGGTTAATGTGTTCATATCTGATTGCTACTTACATATATGGCTTAATTAGCAATTACCTTTCGTTCTTTATAAAATAGATCTACTAACTATATGAGTTGCTCTTATTAATGGGGAGCTGGATTACTACGAGAATTACAACCTCCTCTTTACAGCAAGGTGCACGCGATTTCAAAACAAATATATGTAAAAGAGTGTGGATTAGCAAGTACGCTGAAGCTGCAGCTACTTAACTATGTAAACTAAACAATCACAAGTCAACCACATGCAGTGTCTGGCTATAAAGAGGGAAGAAGACAAAGCATAAGAAGCTTGAGAAACAAAGAATAGCAAGCATTAGACAGGAGAATTAAAGGAGTGACTCAGTATAAGAAGAAGGGGAAGCAGTGCAGTGCTGAAAAAATAAAAGAAGAACAAATAACTAGGCCAAGCAACCTCAAAAGAAAGAGAGCGGTCTGTGCAAACACTAGAAAAGAACGAGGGAAGATGTGTGTATAAACCACCAAGACCAAGAGGTTCAGCGGGCTTCAAATACACCCATTGCCAAACATGCAAAACCATCTCATTAGTCCACGGGGGAAATCACGAGGCCGAAAAACAACAGCAAGGAAAAGAAAGAAAAACAGCAAAAGATAGGCAGGAAAACGAGGAAGCAAACTCAGTGCAAGCCAACCAATTAAGTTCCCTTCCCACAAAAGCATGCCCTTCCACTTCCCTTTCCGTTCCTACCAATTTCCGATTCTCCCTCACACAATTGCTTCCCACATATCCCATTCCAGGACGCCGTGTTAACAGAAAGCCGAAGGAAGAAAAAACAAAGCGGATACCACCTTGAAAATGCTCCGAGCCAACCGTGTGTCATATCAAATCATATCGATACATCCCACCAGGGACTATGGGAAAACCAAAAGAAGCCCGAAAAATGCCGCAAGAAAGAAAAAACGCAATGCCGCATCAAGTCTCATCAAACTGAGGCTTTGAAACATGTGAAATAGCACGCCGGTGCGAGTAGAGAGCGGACCGATAACAAAGGAGAGGAAAACACATTAACTTCAACGTAGAGGATTCAGCGGTGTTCTGAATCAACCCAGGTTGCAACAAGAAAGAAGCAAAGTATCGAAAAAAGAACGTGAAGTAAAGGAATACCGTTCAACGGCTCGAAAACCCATCGAAGCGTACGCCAAATTAAAGTCCCAGCGCATTAGGTACGGTTGTTGGAATCAATCTTCAAGATACGACGTAAATCATCCTCCATGCGTTTGGTATCAAGGGCGCTTGCACTCGTAGAAAAGGAACGAAGCGGAGGAGCAGGCGATTGTGGAGCGAATGCTGGGACCGCTCTACTTGGAGTTGGGGATGCGACGTCCCCAATAAAAGTTTGGGACCTTTTCAAGGGCGTTTGAGTAGAGGCATTGGTTTGCTGCCTTGAATGGTGCGGGCTCAAGGTAGGGCTAGTCGGAGAGAGCTCTTGACGAAGGTTCGAGGACGGATTTCGAAATGGTTGGGTCCCATTGCAAACGGAAGCCAGGTATTGATGGGCGATGCTACCTCCACCAGGGCTACGTCCATTGGGGGAGCCTTTGAGGTCGTCAAACGGAGCTGGAGAAGACGGTCCGGATGCGTGGCGGGCGGGATGCGGCACCGCGTTACCGGGAGCAGCACCTCTTGAGTTGAAGACATTTGGCTCCTCATGCAGCCGAGGTGACGCAGATGCCGGGCGTTGCGGCCGTGGATTTAAAAGCAAGTCCTTCAAAGCCTCACTTTTGGCTTTCCGTTGATCTTCATCGAGAGGTAGGTTATCGCTCGACCGTGACGGTGAGCTTGCTGATCGAAAGGCGCTCATTCGCTCCTGGTAAGACGCTGCAAATGACGGCCCGATCTGCAGCTTATTACTGTCCGGCGCTTCTAATTCAAGGGGAAAGACTGCCCCAGGGGTTCCCTCAGACAGCTGCCGAGTTGTCGCATTTGATTGAAATGGAGAGGCCCTTCTGGGTCGGGGTTCGCTCTCACTGCACCGGTTGGTGACTCTAGTTCCTCTCGCAGACTTGAAAAGGAAATCCAACGGAGAAGGGTGCTCTTCAACATCCTGGGAATGTAAAGTAGATCCTTTGGGCTTCGTGGGCGTAGTGGCGAGAGGGTCTACTTCGTTGGACTGATCAGCGCCGCCAACTGGCTTCACGGGTTCATTATCGGGAACAGATTTCGAAAAGAAACTCGGAATGGGTAAAGCGGAGGGAGCAGGAGAAGCATGGAAGGTCGGTCCGGCATAGTGAGTCCCCTCTTTGGGAGCGGGAGAGTAAACAGATGGCTGGGACGATGCATGGCGGTGACCATTGGTCATGGGGGACGGCTTAGGAGTATCTCCATTCTTCTTTCCTTGCTTCCCCTTTTTCTTTTTCGATTTCTCTTCCGAAACATTATTTGTCGTTTCTCTGGCCGCCCCTTCAGGGCTAGGGCTCGGTGGGCTCGAGCGGGAATGAGGGGGAGGGGTAAAGTTGTTTGCGTGGGCGTTGCGGGGGTGGTTCGGGTGTGACGAGTTGGTGGTGGAATTTTTCCGATTACGTCGAGCGTTCCGAGGGCCCTTTGGGGTGGTGGGGGTTTGGGTCGACATGCTGAGTGTCGAAATATGGCTTAATAAATAGGCAGCCGGTTGTAGAGATAAGGAAATAAACAGGAACAAATGGCTAAATAGGCAGGATAAACAGCAACAGGAACTGGGAATCGACAAGCAGATCTATTTTCTGCAGATGCAACGAGCTTGGCGGGCACAGGAGACAGCTATGACTGCGAGAGACTGCGAGAAGGGTCCCGAGGGCGTTTTCTTGGAGGCGCTGGCGATGATCTGGGAGACTGGATAGCTGACGAAATAGAGAACGGAAAAGTCGACGCCTGAAGCATATTCACAACTTAATAAAAAGGAACATATAGCATGGAAATAAACAATAGGAAAGGGGATTAAGAAGCGCGGAAGATGGCAGCTGATATATGGGCAGACATGAGGCTGTGAAGCGGCGGAGGTTGGGAGGCGGAACAAGCGCGGCGGCGATGACAACAACCAGGGCGGTGGAGGGCGGCAGAACAAACTCGGCGGTGGGGGGCGGACATACTATCTTCCGGCGGCTCTTCTGTCTGCCTGCCTGCTTATGTCATACCACCTGCCCTCCTCCACCTCCACGTCCTTGTCAATATCACCTTCCAACCAGCCCGTGTCTCTTCCTGCAGCAGAGTGTGTAGAAACAAGAGGACCTTGCGGGTTTTGTGCAGTCTTGACCATCTCGGAATGAAGCTTTACTCCCCGTGAAAGCTTTGTGTGACGCCCATCATCCGTATCTCAGAGCTCTTAGTTCCAACCCAACCCCATACGAACACGACCACCAAACACCGCCAGCCTCTCTCCGGACCTTTGCTCTTTACCGCTCTATTGCCCTGATTACACGCACCTTTTTTGTCCTACCGTCTAGCAGAGGATCCATCTACTCACCGCCCCCACACCTAAACCATGGCTGACGTAGAGATGAAAGACGCCGCAACAAGCGGTGCGTCTGGCAAAGGAAAGGCTGTCGCCAAAGGAGGCAAATCGGCCATCGGGGAAGCGGGAGGAGAAGCAAAGAAGCGGTTTGAAGTGAAGAAGGTATGGTCCAGTCCTTACGCTGCCCTGACCGCTCAAGGCCATCTTGTCCAGGTTGCTGACACTCCTTGGTATAGTGGAACGCCGTTGCTCTGTGGGCCTGGGATATCGTCGTGGATAACTGTGCCATTTGCAGAAATCATATTATGGACCTATGTGAGTTACAAAGGCGGATATGGATATCACCTGCGGAACGGAAGCTGACTGCTGCAATGTCCAGGTATCGAATGTCAGGCAAATCAGGGCTCGTCGACAACAGAAGAATGCACAGTTGCCTGGGGAATCTGTAACGTGAGTTGCGCGCACTTCCCCACCATTCACGAATGCCATATATATTTACCCTCCGCCATACTGACAATTTATAACTCCAGCACGCCTTCCACTTCCACTGCATCTCGAGATGGCTGCGAACCCGCCAGGTCTGCCCACTAGATAACAGAGACTGGGAGTTCCAGAAGTATGGACGATAAATAACCTATCTGAAACAACCACGCGGACCGATTTGCATATATCAACTACGATTTGTATTTCTGATATATCACACCATATCCCCGGGTTTGCACGCGAAGGAATGAAAGCCGGTTCACAGAGTAGTCTCATATGAAGGGGCAACTCGAATAGATTCGGTGGACGCTCGAATTCGAATACTTGGGGATTTTCTTTCGTGTGATACGGCGCTTATGGCGATTTACGAACAATAATGACCAAGTTCTTTGAGACTTGATTGCTTACTTGCTTGCTTGCTTGCTTACCTCTGAAGGGAGCATGGGAGAAAATTAAAAAAGAATAGAGGATGAATTCATTACCTTTCTATACCCCATACCCAAGTATACATATATGAGTACCAATATCCCGAGAATACGTAACCAGCCCAGTCCATTCCACTCTCCCACGAGAATGAACAGCAATAACAAAATCAAAAATCATCGCTTCAATAACGTAAAGAAACGCAAAAAAAAAAGACCCAGAGCATACATAAATATCAACCCCCCTTACCACCCCCAATACACCCCCCCCTCTCCCCCAGTATCACTTCCTCTTCCCATCCCCACCAACCACAATCCCCCCCTTCCCCACCCCGCCCGCCCCCGCAACCAACCACGGCTCCGGATGCCGATTATACATCGGCCACGGCGGCACGACGACCAGCGCCGTCAGCAGCGTGCCTGCCAGCCCGATCCAGAGCGTGAGGTGGACGTCTTGGTTTATGTAGCCGGCTAGGAAGGCGATGATCTAGAAGGGGGGTTAGGGTGGTGGTTTGTAATGGCGGTGGGGTGGGTATGGGGGGGTGGTTATGGGTTATGGGTTGGGGGAGGGAGGACTTACGGCGGAGACGCTGATGAGGACTGTGCAGAGGATTTCGGCGATGTGTTGGCCGTGGAAGTCCTGTTAGGTGGAGTGGGTTTGGGGTTAGTTTCTCTATGGGTAGTCTGGATGTGCTGGTAGTATGTATGTATGGGGGGATGGGACGTACTATTTGCGCCTCGAAGATGTCTTGGAGCGGAGCGAGGAGGTCGTCCATTGTTGTATTTATTGCTAAATAGGCGGGTTCCGGAGGTGGATGGTGGTTTGGGATGGGATTTCAGTGGTTTGGGATTTGGATTGGTGGGTTTGTATGGTTGGTGTGGTTGTGAATGTCATTTGGGAGATAGATATTCTGGGGATGGGGTGAGCTAACTCCGATGATGTTGACAGCTTGTCTGATGGTGAGTGGCCGGAGCTGGGTTGGGATGTGGTGTTTGGGGAGATGGGTGTTTGGGTGCGTGGCGATATCGGATCGCTGGAGGGATCCCAGTATCTAGAGGTTATATGTTACGAGCGATTCTACGCAAGGGTTGACGTCTGCTAATCATTTTACTCTCCTTGTCAAAATTTAAACCATTAGAAATAGGTTGTGTTATTTCTATTATCCCTTCATAGCACATATCTTCGTGGTATCATCTAGGTTACCACAATGCCATTGGGACGACAAGTTTCAGTGGCCTTGCGACATTGCTGGGTTGATAAAGGAGTTTCGGTCCATTGTCTGTCCAAACTCCAACAGCACCTCCTTTATCTCTGCGGGGATGGAACGCTGTATCGAATGATTTCTCTTTGATTTTCATCCTTGGTTGTGCTTGTAAAGTAGTTGAGACTGGAAAACAAAGATGGATGAAACGGAGGGTAGTTAAGTGTATCATTGTCTTTTCTAAACGCATAACGTACATGCGGACAGTCACTTTCATATATAGAGGTATATATATTTCCAATTTCACCTGCAGCCGTATAATTGAGATCATTTTCGTTATATCATTGACTATGCTATTGACCCCGACATATCCTGCATCAAAAGACGGGCTCGACAAGGGCTAGAAAGCATGCCAATATATATCAAGGATAGTGACAGCTCGGGGACTCCGACAGAACCGCGACGAGAAGCCGCACTGCAATCCACGGCGCTGGAGGACGCGACAAGCGAATGGAAGCAGTCTTGCAGTAGTGAGAACAGTCAAGACCGGCATGAGCCCGATATCAAAGAGGAATCAAGTACTGAATGCGCGAAAGATGGTCCAGAACCTGCACACGGTTCCTCATCCGACAAAAGACAGAAGATAAAGAGGGAAAGGGGCGACAACTCGAAGCGGACAGTAGCCGATAAGGAAAGACTTGAAGCCAAAGGCTCTCCCAACCCCTCACCATTATCAGAATCTTCACAATCAACAGTGATAGATCCTAGTAGATATCCCCAGGCCACCCCAACCCCGGAGCGGGATTTGCCAGCTCCTGAGGTTACACCAACCCCTCAGATGGCATCCCGGTACATGTACACAACCAGAGCGAGGGCGGCACAGCAGCGCCAAAGGATTGCAGCCCGACAACCTGCAGGAACCCCCAGTTTGCGGAGAAGCAGACGAATCAAGGGCGAGCCGCCCGAGTTCCCCCAAGGCATTGCCCCTCCAAGGAGGCCGCGAAGGAAGGCGATATCATGAGCATTGGGCATAGCACAGGGGCTTTCGAGTCTCCGAACGGGCCAGAAATGGCTGACAGCCGGATTATTCGCGCAAATACAACACTAGATGAACGCATTGGCAAGCAGGGATTCCGTGCAGTCGCGATATGCGGACGATATTTAAGAGACGTGAGAATGCTCGAGGAATGATTGGAGGAGCTTTCACCAGTCCAAAATGCAACCTTTGAAAGCTTCAATCAGACCTGCATTGACTAGCAACAAGCTAGATCGACCAGCGGCACGAAAAATGGCTCAAGTGTGGCTGACCATGCCGCTCTTTGTATCCGTATTTATTGAGTCACTGTGGCTGCGAGCTGAATTCGAGAGCAAAGTGGCTATTGATGAGTATTTGGTTGATGTTTGGAAGCTGGGTTGTTGACGAGCTGCCGCACACCTGTGAAAATATCATTACTCGAGTTCAATCTTCATCATCATCTAATTCGTTACATATCCAACTCCTTTCATCCATTTCATCAACAGAGTCCAACAGTGCCAGCTCTGTCGAGTCGAAGCCCTAACTAGTTCAGCGGGGCTGACTAACCCGCTCGGCCAGGGCGCAAGCGAGAAAAAGTTTGAAACCAGCCAGAGCCCCATCCCGTCCAAACCAACCTCACCTCTCCCTCCCGCTGCCATCTCTTCTTCTCTTCTCTGTCAGCTCAACCTCCACCGCGTGGTGTCCTTTGTCTAGCCTCTGTTTCCACCTACGACATATTCCAGCACATCTGTTCTCTTTGTCCCGTCTGCTATCTGGCTGAATTCCACCAGCTGCCCAGCCCGCAACCACCGGCTTCTTGCTCTCCCCCCCAACCCTCCACCCAGCGATCCTGGAGTCACTGGACTCCCATCTCCCTAACACAGTCAAGTTGGCGGGGCTTCGCTTCATCCAGCACTCCTTCATCCACCCTCTCCTGGGCCCAAAGTTCCGGGTCTTCTCTGGGGGCGACACTCGGCCTCCATAACTAGGTTTTCGTGATATCAACCCCTTTACTGGCTGCAGAACAGCCTCACGCACCGATTTACCCCTCCTCGCCCGTGGGATGGGCTAGTCCAATCCAAAGATCCCCATCTTTGCTCTCCCCGCAACCGATATAGTTTTGGCATATTCAACGCCTGGGGGTCGCTTCCGGGCGTCTCACCCCTGCAAACACATATTGCAGCTTCGCGAGAAGAATACAACAACCCTGGCGTCCCAGAACACTTCAGCGCTGCTCATTCGCCATGAGTGAGTCGCCACGGTCGGAAAAGTGCCAGACAAGGTACAGCACGCCCGCTCCCGAGCTGGACGATCACCGTTTCCAGCCCGAGTCTCTTCCCAGGGCCGACGCAACGGCGGACAGTGTTGTTACATGGCAGGAGAAGCTGTTGCAGGCGAGCCGTATGGACGCGGGAAGTCCAACTATGCGCCGTGTCAACGATGCCTTGGTGGAAACCGGGCCGATATCGAGGGACTTTGAGCATGCAATTGTGGACGATGAACCCAATGGCGAGAGACGCCCGTCCGTGAATCCAATGGCCATTCGATCCGGTGGCCAGATGCTTAATCGTTCACGAACCTCGTCCACAACGAGCGTGTCCACCTCTCCTCCGAACTCCGTCGAGGCGTTCGCTGAGCCTCGCCGCCGCGAACGCGCGAATACTATGGATAGCCATGCTCCGTTGGATCTAGAAATTCTTCAGAGAACCATGTCGACTGGTACTACTCACCAACGCCGTCCAACATTCAGCAATGCAAGCGTGATCGGACAAGACAATATAGACCCCAGGGTCACACTCAACGAGGAGGCGGACGTTTGCTTCCCTGCTTACGACGAGCCCGGAAAAACATCGATCATAGATTTTGAGGAGCTGGAGGAATTCGTGGCACTGTGTAAAAAGGCGGACCAAGCCAGCCCGCGCAGGCATAGCGCGAGCTCCCAGAACAAACCTCGCGTGTTCCATGACATGCGACCCCAGTCCCAAACTGCGGATGTCCCTAAGATTGTGATGCGGCCTTCGACCCCTGAGAACAGTTCAACCGAATGCGTCGAGTTCCCTGATAGGATTGAAAAGGTCGTGAGCCATGTGGCGGATGAAAAGGAGGTCAAGCAGCTCCATAACGAGAATGAACGCAATCGCTTTAGCTTCTTCTCGTCTGAATATCAAAACACCGTCCATGCCTGCGAACTAGGAGCCTTGATCCTCGAAGGCGAAACTTTCCGTGATTTGTTCCATCTCGGTCCTGACGGGGGTGTTTGGTGGCTTGATGTTCTCAACCCTACTAATGACGAGGTCGGGGCTCTTTCACGCGCATTCTCCATCCATCCTTTGACCGCAGAGGATATCATGACACAGGAAGCTCGTGAGAAGGTGGAACTGTTCAAACAGTATTACTTTGTCTGTTTCCGGACTTTCTACCAGGTCGATAAGAGCAGCGAAGCCTTTTTGGAGCCGGTGAACGTGTACATGGTCGTGTTCCGTGAAGGGGTTATCTCATTTTCGTACACCGAAAACCCCCATGCAGCCAATGTCAGGAAGAGAATTGGAAAGCTGCGTGATTACGTTTCACTTAGCAGTGACTGGGTTTGCTACGCAATGATGTTAGTTCCCTCCTTTATCCGTCTGCTGATTCATAAACTAATACATTCACAGTGACGATATCGTCGACAGCTTCGGTCCCGTCATCCGTGACGTCGAAATAGAATCAGAAGCAATAGAAGACCAAGTATTCATCGCGCGCGTCGAAGACTTCAACGCCTTCCTCCCTCAAATCGGCGGTCTCCGCAAGAAGGTCATGAGCTTGATGCGCCTGCTCGGCGGCAAAGCGGACGTCATCAAGGGCTTCTCCAAGCGCTGCAACGAGCAATACTCCGTAACCCCGCGCGGCGACATCGGCCTGTACCTTGGCGATATTCAAGACCATGTTGTCACCATGATGTCCAACCTGGGCCACTTTGAGAAAATGCTCAGCCGCTCGCACACCAATTACCTGGCGCAGCTCAACGTGACCAACCTCGTCGTGGGGAACCGGATCAACGAGGTGTTGAGCAAGATTACGCTCCTCGCGACCATTTTGGTCCCGTTGAATTTGATCTGTGGTCTTTTCGGGATGAACGTGCCCGTGCCTGGAAAGAATAGTGAGGGGCTTGAGTGGTTCTTTGGGATTTTGGGATTTATTGGGTTGATTGTTGTTGTTAGTTTGATTTTGGCAAGACATTTTAAAATCGTTTGATTGGGGGGTTTTCCCTTACCCCCCCTTTTTTTTTGGAAGATAGAGACGAGATGGAAAAGAGCCCTGGAGGCAGGGATAAAGTACAGAAAGAGGTTAGAGTAATGTGTTTGATTTTCTGGGTATTTATATATTTTTACTATTATTGTTGTTATTATTGTTATTGTTAGTTGTGAATACTCAGTTTTGTTTCATTTTTTGGATGTTTTGGTGGCTTTCTCTCTGCTTGGTTTGGTTTGGTTTTGGTTTAAACTTCTTTTTTGGTCTATATCATTCACTCTATTCATTTAACCTTTTCTCGGTCTTCCTAGTTACGTGATCCATCCATCCCCCTTGGCGCTTCGTGAAGAGTTTCCTTGTTGACTGCTTGGTTTGTTTGGTTTTTTGGCTCTGTTGATTTTGGTTTATTCACCATTCCCACTCCGCTAATCTCGGGGTAAATATACAAAGTAGGTGGATAAAGCCGGTGGGCTAACAATATTTGATATATATATATAAAATAAGAGGAAGGAAAGAAAAGGAAGGGGAAAAAATGGAATGGTATCATTTCTATTACTATTGATTCTCAAAAAAACACCTAACATCTATCGCCATTTCCAAGCATAATCAAGGAAGTAAATAAATCCCCTATTTAACATCACCAATCCCAAACGCCCCGAGTACGCAGCAAAGCAAAATATACCCACCCAGCCATCATAAATATAAAAATACACTCCAACCCCCCCCCCCCCCCCCCCAAACCCCCTATGTCGAAGGAGAAAAAAACCCACAAAAACTCTTTC
>JANTQI010000129.1:42875-81779 GCA_032988985.1 Emmonsiellopsis sp. PD_5
ACCCCCCCAACCCCAAAAAAAAACAAACCCCCCCCCCCCACCACAAAAAAAAAAAAAAAAACCCCCCCCCCCCCCCCCCCCCCCCCAAACCGACCTTCCTGAGAGAAGGAAAAAACCTCATGAAATCTTCTGCCTCTTAACATTAAGCCCCGCATTATATCCCTGCGCAGCAGATCTCTCCCCTCGAACTCTCTTCCGCTCCATCTCCTCCTTCATGATGCGTTCAGCCGCGCTGAGCGGCTTGGGGGGTGCTTCTATTTTCTTCTTCGTGCTGCCGGATAGCGCGTTCTTTTTGGAGGCGGCCGCGAAGACGTTTTTGGGCTTTGAGGAGGAGGTCGAAAGGCCGAGTTTTAGGGGTTGTTTCGTTGTTGTTGCTATTGGAGCTGGTGCTGCTGTTACTGTGGAGGGGGCGGGAGTTGTTGATTCGGAGGATGAGTCTTGTGGTTGTGGTGAGGGGGTGGGTTGTTGGCTGTCTGCTGCCGGTGAGAGTGCAGGAGAGGCAGATTTGCTATTATCTGCCGACGGAACCGCCTTCGACGGGCCAAAATTCAACTTAATCTTCTCCCCCTCGACCCGCTGCAGCTCCTTCGCCGCCGCCTCATCCTCCTCCTCCTTTGTACCCGCTACACCCTTCCCAACAGCCTCCCTATCCCTCTGCGCCCTCCGCACCTGATCCTCAATCATCTTCCGCTCCCTCTCCTCATCGCCACGATCCTGCCTCTCCTTCTTCCGAATCGCATCCTGCCTCCTCAACGCCTCAGGACTATTATCAATCCACGAGATAAAAATGCCCTTCTCCGTCTCCTCGACCCTACAAATCCCCTCGCGGCCCAAATGCTTCGCAAACTCCGTCAGACTGGGCCATTTCGTCGCGTTCATGTGCACATGTTCCTTGTTGGCGATGTACTCTTGGTAGAAGTGGTTGATGTTGACCTGTTTCTCGCCGTGGGCGGTGCGCAGGAGTTTGAGAAAGTCGGAGATGAAGTCGTTGGAGTATTGGTTGATGTATTTGCGCGGGTCTTCGCCGACGAGGAGCATTTGGCGCACGTGCGATTCCGACTGGGTGTGGCATTTGAAGCCGTTCTCGTCGCGCATTTGGCGCTCGCAGACTTGGCAGTACCAGCGGAGGCGTTGGAGGCCTTTGGATTTCAGCTTGTTGCTGAGGTATTTGGTGCTGCCCACTTCGGCGCGCGGCATGATGGGCGAAATGTAGTGAGTGTAGGGGCTAGGTATCGGTGTCGAGAGTTGCAAGTTGAGATATATTCAATCAACTCTTTCTTGAAGTCCGACGTCGATAAGCGGTGGCGCAGGCTTAGTCATCGCTGATAACGGATCTATTTTTATCCGCCCGGCGCAGCATCTGGTCACGTGATATCGATATTTCAGCTTCATCCCTGAACTCGAGAAGCAACAGAAGTTGAGATGAGTAGACTCTGCTATCTTCTTGCTGACGAAATGATGACTCTGTAATAGTCAAGTCCTCTCGTTTGTGTTTTGTTTTATTGGCCTCTCGCTCTCCTCCGATGATTCGATGTGCCGTTTCCCAAGGCTTCGGACGGAGGCTTAACAGCTGAACCTCTCATTATATACAACTGACCCCGGGTTTCAAGTGTGCTTTGTCCGGTTACAACAACATACACGGCCAATATACTCTTGCATTCGTGGTCGCCTCGGCTCTAATTCAAGGCCCTCGGGCCCCGTACGGCCATTTATCGAACCCGCTGCTAGAATACCCGCCGCGATGCCGTGCCCAAAACTATCCCCCCTTCAATCCCGCTTCGCTGCGTCCCTCGCAGCCACCCTCTTCCTCATCGCCCTCTATCTTGTCCTGTCCAGCCCCAGCCTCGCATACGCGATCGATGTCGACTCGATAATACACGCAGACCATAACCATCCCGTCTCGTTCGACCTCGATATTCCTCCCAACCGGGGTAGCCCGGACGCCACCTTAACCCCCGATTTCGACTCGAACCTCCTTGATGGAACCGGTAATATCGAGCGAAGGGCGCCGGACGGCGTGGTCGCATTTGCGAACAATGCCCCTGAGACGGGAGACCTAGATCTGGGAGAGACGCATCATTTTATGTTTCCTGAAGATGCTTTGGCTGGTCCAAAGTCTGATCCAGCCCCTGGTCTACCCCCAGGCGGTGGAATTGATGTTTCGGATGACTTTAGAGATGAAATAGGGGTGCAGAGGCGGGACGATAATACACTGGCAAAGCGTGCGACGACGGTCTACATAACCGCAAACACATGCGCTCAGCCTTCACTAAATGCGACGCAGGAAGCAAGGGATGCGGGACCACCGCAGTTGAAGCTATATGTTTCGCAATCGGAATCGGTCCAGCGGCCAGGTCCCGACACCGACAGCGATGATGTGACTGTCGTGGATTTTGATGGCGGATACGCGAGCACGATTCTCAGTGCTCAAGGAAACGTTTACATTGGCATTTCCGCGCCAAGCAATTCGCGGTATTCTGGCAAGTACAAGTACGAGATTGCAGCGTCGATTGATGAAAGGTTCCATAAAACCGAAACCAGCGTGCCCTATCTCTTTTTTGTCGATGGCGATAGCGACGCCGCTTTGCTGCAGACAGAAGATACCACGAAGGCAAATCCTGATGACGACGTGTATATGCAGTGGATGAACCTGGATCCACCTCCGTTTACGATATTTGCTCATAATATGAATGATACGTCTATCCTTGGGCTACAGAAGTCCTTTTGCGGACTTAAGGCGAATGCTCAAATCCGCAAACGGGGGAACGACGGTAATGTTGAGGTTAGCATGACGGATAGGGGCTCTGACAAGAAACCCAAAGAACAGTTCTATATCAAGGGGTTAAATAGAACTTCGGCATATTATGGTTTCCTCGCAATGGAAGGAAACTCCACACAGTCTGGTAGTGGAGTTGTAGGCGGCGGTGGGAAAGTGTGGAAATCTATGAATTTCACCACGAAATCAGGTAACGCATACCCTCTAACCAATTCTCACCACCCTATAAACTAACAAAAACCCAGACAACAACTGCGCCGTCCTCTACAATCTAGACTTCTGCTCCGAAATCGCCTACGCAGTCCCCTCCCACCCCTCCATGAAAGTCGCCGACCTCAGCAACCTCTACGACACCCACGCCGCAGCCCTGTATAAAAACTTCACCCGCTCCCTCGAGCAAATCGCCTGCAACGCGCCCACGAAATCCCAATACTCCCTCGCGACAAACTGCTCCGCCTGCGCCGACGCCTACAAACAATGGCTATGCGCCGTCACCATCCCGCGCTGTGAAGACTACTCTTCAAACCTCCACTTCCTCCAACCGCGCAATACCGCGCAGGACTTCATCAACGGCAGCTCCATCGACCAGGATCACATCTACCGCCAAGTCGTACTGTCCAACTCATCCCGCAACCCGATCATCGACGAGGAGATCAAACCGGGCCCGTACAAGGAGGTTCTCCCGTGCCAGGACCTGTGCTACGATCTTGTCCGGAGCTGTCCGGCCGCGTTGGGGTTCTCGTGTCCGGAGGGAAAGTGGTTGAATGCGTCGTATGGTGCTAAGAGCGCTAATGGGGATATTACGTGTAGTTACCTTGGTGCGGCGTATTTTAAGGGTGGGGCGTGGAGGGTCGGGGAGAGGGCTGGTTCTGTTCTTTTGGCGATTGTGGGGTTTTGGACTGTGTTTTGGATGCTGTGACGTTCTTGTGTGGATGATGCGTGGGTTAGGTTGTATGGATATTTTTGGATTTTCTGTGCCTCTTTTTCTGCCCCTATTTGGAAGGGAAAGAAAAAAAAGAAGACAACGTATTGGAGTCCATTCATTGTTTGCAAAAGCACTGTGGATAGTAAATAATATGCCATGCTCCCCCCCTTTCTTTTCACACTGATTCACTGTTTGTTTTACAACCCTTCATGCTGATATCCCCCCTTCCTGTTGGAATTAGACCTTCCTTTTATATACATACCACAACGTCTAATTAATCCCATTTCTTTCCAGCAGATAGATATATTTAGTTCTAACTAGCTAGCATTCTTACTATTAAAGAGTTTATTTCATCACCGAATTAATTAGTCTTACAACAAAGTACCCTTGGGATGCTTTTATTAAATGTCTAGGAATGAGTAGGCTTGACATGCACATTGCAGCATAATATTTCTTGAATGACTAGCTAGCTAAAGTTTTATAACTTATGTGTTTGCTAGATAGAGATTTACTATATCTATTTACCGCAGGATATATGGAGGAAGTCTACCTTAAATTCTTAATAACATACTTTAACCCCCACCATGGAGTCTAGTACATTTATCATCCATGTGTGTATGATTTAACTTTAGTGGTGAACTTACTACATTTTTTAGTACCTCTATCTTAAACATCACTGATTTCCAACTATTAGAGATCTTTAGAAATATGCAGAGCTTTTTCATGATAGTGCCACTGCAGAGACAACAGATATTATCACGTGATATTGATTTGATGCGTCCACTGCTCTTCCAACTCTTGACCGACCCTCTCCCACGTCGCATCCTCACAGCTCCAACTTCGTCCCCCCGTATCTCCAGCACCAGGAACCCAAATGTCTTCAAGTGAAGAGTGGGGTTCCGAACGCATGTTTCGTGGGATCCATGACCATGTCACTCTCCTGAGCAGCCAAGGCGGTGTCAAAGTCCTGTCGTTTGACGATGAAATCGTCCTGAAAGTCGGCGGCAGAGTTCTTCCTTCTGAGGAAGCTGCCATGCGGCTCGTGAAAGAGCATACGGATATCCCTGTTCCTGAAATCTATCTCGCGACTTACACTGCCGACGAGGGCCGACTTGCAATGAGTGTCATTCCAGGCACTCCACTGAAGGATGTTTGGGATGGAATGGGTGATAGAACGAAGAGACGCATCTGCGCTGAAACCTGGGCTATTATTGCAAAGCTTCGATGTATCGAAAAGCCTCCCGAGCTGCAACATCTATTCCTCTGTCTTGCTGATGGGTCAGGATACGTCAAGGATCCACTGGTGGCAGGACTTTGTTGCACAAGCCCTCCCCCCCAACTGCTCAGTGACGATGATGTTAGAGCTCGAATCTGCGAATGTTACTACGAGTCTAACGGTCGAATGTATAAGGACGAGCTTCCAAATATGCTTATCCGCTCCAGTACATCGGTCTTTTCCCATGCGGACATCGGACCCCATAACATCATGGTTGACGAGAAGTCCCTTCAAATCACCGGTATTATTGACTGGGAGATGGCTGGATGGTATCCTGATTATTGGGAGTACTCTAATATTATGAGGCCTTCTAAGTACAAAGACTGGCAAAGATGGATGGATCTGACGGCCCCAAGGCGGTGGGACATACGTGGCATTATGGCAGCAAGAGTGGTGTTGTTCTAGCTGAATTGCATATTCGTATTCAGTCATAAACCGCTAAATGACGTAAAAACATATATAACAAAGCCGAAAAACCCAAAGCGCGCTTTATAAACCGCACCCCAACCCCGTATAACTAACACTCAGGTCAGTCTACTTCCCTTTCTTGGGCGTCCTCCCCGGTGTCGGCGTCCACATATTCTTCAACCCCGTAGCCGACGAGCTCATCCCCGCCATGCCCCTTGAAGGGGTACTGCCAACCTTCGCCCACAACCGCTGCGCCGCTGGAGTCAACGACGCCTTGCTTAACCCACCACCGGGCGTTAAACCACCAGGCGTCCTCCCGCCCGCGCCCGGCGTCCTCCCAAACGCAATCATCGGGCTACTCGGGAACTTGGGCACAGGCGTCTTGATATCCTTCGAGACGCGCTCGGCGCGCTTCCCCTTCGCCACGCGCTCGACCATGCGGTGGTGGAGAAGTTCGCGCTTGCGGTTTTCGCGGATCGTGAAGGGGTTTGGTGTGCCGTCGCCCGTTGTCTGGGTGCTGCTGGCTAGGAGGGAGAGGTGGTAGGCGGATTCCTCGTCGGGTTCGGGTTCGTCCTCATCGACGAAAGCGTACCCGTTTACACGGGGCGTTTCGCCGCCTGTGTAGCCTGGTTCGGATTCGGTGGGGCGGGGCCGGCCGGCTATTGCATCGCGGATGGCGGAGAGGGAGGGGGAGGGGGGGACGGATTGTTCGGAATCTGTGGGGGGTTGGGAAGATTGGACACGGGTGTTGCTGTAGATGACTTGTTTAGGGCCGGCGCGAGAGGTGGATTCTGCTTTTTGCGTAACGGTTTCGAGAGAATCTTCGATGGAGGAGGGGATGAACATGAGGGAGTTTTCGGGTTTGGATTTCCAGGAGTCTGGTTTTGCGGGGCGGGCGTCGGAGTCTGTCGTTATGAGTTGCATTTGTTTGTTTTGTTCTCCGGTGGCGGCGATGCGGGCTTGTTCTCTCTTTCTATAGGCGATCTGTCTGGGTGTTGGGATTTTATTGCCGCTCCACATCCAGGCGTATTGCTCTCGCTTCTTGATATTCTGTTTATCAAGCACCTTATTAAATGACTCGTTGTCTTCGCTGGTATATTTTGCTTGGAACGACGAAAGGCTCAAGTTGGTAACATCGACCGAATCTTTCGTAATCTGTGAATATGACGTCGATGTAGACGATATCATCGACATGGGTGTATCTCCACCCCACCCCTTGGGCGTTTCCCCGGGCTTCGAAGGGATGGGCGTGGCGCTACCGCTCCTACTAAACCTGGTGCTAGCTGCAGGCGTCCGCCCTCCATCCCGTCGCCCCGGTGTCAAAACAGTCTCTAGGTTCCTCCCTGCCCTCCTAATCCAGTCCTTGTCGCGCGACTCGAGAGCATCGAGATATTCCTTCTGCGACTGGGTCTCGAGCAAGCCAGGGAAAAAGTCCCGGGCGATGATGTGGGAGAGGGCATCGGTATATTCATCTTCATCGAGAACTTTTGCAGGTCGTTTTATCCGCTTTGGCGGTGGAGGGGGCATGGAAAGGGCATCTGAAGAAGACGACCGTTTAATGAGAGATTGTGAGGGGATAGATGGCCCCGGAGAGGAGGCGGAGGATGTAGGGGGAGACATGATGGCGGTTGGGATCGAGCCGAAATGCGGCTGGGAGGGAAGAGATGGGATGGTCGTTCAGTAGGGCAAGGTATTCATCTCAGTATTTATAAATCGAATATGTCGCGGGTGAAGATTGATGCAGATGGCAGTTGACGAGTAGCTTGTTGATTAAAGGTCGAGGGGTTGATGGCGATGATGTCGGTAGGATGTGGCGTCGGATTGACCACGTGATCAGCTGAGGCTCAAAATAAGCTTTTGGCTCCCGGAAGTTTATTTGCGCCTCATTCTCCTCCCATTGGCTCGATCTTCTTCTCCATCAACGTCCGTCGTCCTCTGCCAACCTCCTCCACCGCAGCAAACAGAGGGCGAATTCCCTATTTGCAAAATGGTCACTTTTCTGTTGGCATGCCTTTCAATTCTCTCTTCAATACTATCATTAATGGGATTGGAATAAGCGTAGCTTCCCCCAAACTCCGCCACCAATCAACACGGCAAAGATTGACAGCGAAATATACTACCATAAGAACTTAATTATGGTGACCATTCTGTGCAGACGGAAGTTGCCCGATAATGGGTTGCGATGACTTGCCCGTGGCTCGCCTACTTACATCTCCAGATGTTGCTTACTCTCCCCCCTCACCCTGTCTGTCCTATTATTTTGTATCCCGAGGTTCTTCTCATTCTAAAGACCTCTTTGGCCAACGGAAACAACTACACAGGTCAACTATTAATCATCTTATTTGCATTTCAAATAATTTAATGATGCAAGGATTGCGCTTGAACAAAAAAGCCCTGGATTTGCTTCTCACTTTTGCCGCTTGGAATTACTACATTGGTTGCTATATCAAACCCCCACTTTGACCCATCTAGTGGTTGAGGTACAAAACACTCAGTTAAAAAATGCTCTATTTCTGGGCCCCTCTCTTTTAACTCTTCTTCAGCTTCTATGCTAACGTCAGTAACAACAGGACACTTAAATATATAGAGAGGTAGGACGCTTCTATCTCACATTGCAACTTTATTGTAGTTTATTTATTCTTTATCCATCTAAAAAGCTGTTCTAAATAAATCTGGAAATGTATTATGGTTTCTTATCTTTATCTTTTATTTCTTCCTCATTTCCCTTCCCCCTCCCCCCCCTCCCACTGAAATGTACTAAGTACATCCATTTAAACTTTCTATGCAAGGTCTTTATTTGATAGGCTACTATCTCTGTTTCTGTCTGCTTTGACTGTCCATCTGCAACCACTGTCCTTGAACCTCTTAACCATAGCAGTCTGAGAAGCTTGGGGTATCTGCCCAAACAATTTTAATGGCAATACAGGATTAATGACTTTAAAGAACTCATTAACCCATATGAATATCAGGGTTAGTGAGGTAATAATGAGAGAAGTGCTCTTTTTAACTTTAAATAACTCCTGCAGTCCCCTCAAGTCACTGTCTGAATCTTAATGTATGGCATGATGGCACCTGAGGGGCCATTTTAACTGTATTAAACATAGTGTAACAGTATCTACTCATGGTTAAAGGTGTTCATAGGCAGTGTTAGAATCAGGTTGTTGGAATCAGATGACTGATATAATATTTAGTAATAGTAAGAATCTAAGAATGATATAGGTTAGAAGTGTAGTGGTCTTCCCTAACCCCATTTTATCACCTAGAATCCCACTCTGTGCAGGTCATTTGTCCATTAACAGCATTTAGAATGCAATGAATAGCTGAAAGGTGTAGAGTGATCATTTCATATATGGTATTTTAATCAAGGTTATGAAGTGTTTATAGTCAACCCCCTTGTTCTTATATATGAAGAAGTAGGCAAACAGTTTCTCATTCAGGTCATTGAGTTGGTGGCAGCTTAATGTGTCTACTATTTAAGATATTAGACCTACTTTATTCCTATGTGATATGTTGTTGGAAAGTCTTATGCACAAGATGTCACCTGGAAAGGTGCCTGATGCAGAGACATTTAGTGGTATATCAGTTATAGTTTAGGATAATCAAGCCCACAAAGAAAGGAGCTCATGAATCATGGGATAGAGGCTTGTATTAAAGTACAGATGAGTGTGAGTATGCATATGATAATAGGTGTCCTCCTCTAACCCCTTAATATGGTTGATAATAGCATGCAGAGCCAACTGCTCCACTACCAAAATGTATTACTAATCATCCTACTCTATTAGTTTAATAGGTGTTAGAAATTTTGTTTTCAGGATGTTTAATAAGTTTGAAAGACTGGATTCTGTTAGCTTTCATTTTATATGGCTCCAAATCAGGAACTGACACACCTACATCCAGTAAGTAAAGCATCCATTAGTAGACATCTATACTATATTATCATGAACTGCACTGTAACTATACTACAACTACACAGCAGTGTTAATCAGGCTGGTATAACTCTTTACCAGTACAGCTGTACTCAGCCATATTGGGCCAGGTAATGCACCTTATACTCATCAGAATAATATATGTATATTACCACTAAATCATGTATATATATCTGGCTGACCTAAAGGTTCTGGAGGTTAGTGATTCATTTCTTAATATATCTAGGTTATTGATATCAATCTATTTCTATCTGTCTGTGTGCTACTAAGTGACTAAGTCTTTATACCCTGGTCTACCCCCCCTTATCCCCTATGTGGTGGACTTGAGTCTTTTATATTACATCAACATTAAGGCCTTGCCACACTGTCATTACAAGTTCAAATTGCTCCCTTAATTATTATAAAGGTGAGTTATTCACAGCATGGCAACTCAGAATGAGTAGGGCCTTAAAGACCACTCTGTTACTGTAATTTATGGGTCAGCTTGAGGTACTTCTATTCCTTCTGACTCAGAGTCATCTGGCTCTGAGGACTAATTGAGTTATACTGCTCTTACAAATGATGCACCTTTAAGGCATATACATAATAAACTCATCTTAACTGAGAGTTATGATATTAAAACAGGCAATCCTACACCCTACTATAGGAAAATAATTAATGAATATTAAATGTTTACCTGTTTTCTTGAATACAAGTATGAATTAGCTCTAAAGTAGTTCACACTTAATGGACCTTACATTCTATTTGCTGCAACATGGCTATAAGGCACTATTGAAATGACTTAAAGTATTAAGGAAAGTGAATTACACTGTGAGGGTACAATGTTCAATTGGAATGAGTTCAAGGAATTCCTCATAAATCAGCTTGAGAATTATTATAATTGTGGCTATCTTACTGCCTCACAATTTCATAATTTAGTTCAACAGGAAAATTAATCCATTCATGCTTTTAAAGCTGTATTTGATGAACATTAGAATGAGCTTGAATATCATCTTCAAACTTTATGCATGCAGCTTTTCTATGCTAAGCTGCATCCTTCAATTCATAATACTATTAATAACTATTAATCTATTTCAACAGATTAAACCAAGCTAGTTAATCTAGCTGAATGACTTCAATTATAGTTGAAGAAGGCAAAGCAATCCTTGCAATTCTCCAATGTAAATCAAAAAGATCTGAAATGTCCTGCATTAGATGGTGGAGGTAGGAAGGGTAGGAAATGTCAATGAGATGGTTCCACTTCAAATTCAAAGCAACCTTCTAGACCTAATATACCACCTAAGAAATACAAAAATTAAGAGGAAAAGAATCTTTACTTCAACTGCAGTAAATCTGGTCATTATGTAAAGAATTATTGGTCTGAAAAGAAGAAGAAAAAGAATAGTAAAAATGTTCTAAAAATCTCTGCAGTTCAAATGTCTGATACTCTCCTTTATGAATAGTTACACTTGAATCCCCAGCTTCATTTTACCATCAGTATTAATACCCCTACTGAGGTGATACTAACTTATTACCTTTTTAACCCCAGTTCACAGATGAATTGTATAGCAGCAAATTATCTCATCAAATATGAATGGGAAGTTCTGGAAATTACAGGCATAGTATAATTTCCTACTGGTGACATATACTTCTAATATGGAATGATTGAGATCACTATCCAAGTAACTGATTCAGAAGGCCAAACAAATGATGGAAAATTACCTTGTCAGGTAATTAAAATGGTGGATGAAGACATTATTCTTGGAATACCATAAATATTGGTGAATAACCCACTTATTAACTGGGCTT
This sequence comes from Emmonsiellopsis sp. PD_5, assembly GCA_032988985.1. Taxonomy (NCBI): domain Eukaryota; kingdom Fungi; phylum Ascomycota; class Eurotiomycetes; order Onygenales; family Ajellomycetaceae; genus Emmonsiellopsis; species Emmonsiellopsis sp. PD_5. The sequence continues at coordinate 53,975 of JANTQI010000129.1, forward strand.
TACAAATGTGGCATTATTGTCTCACCAACAAACAAATTACTATTGAGAGTTCAAAGGAATTCATGAAAATGATTCAGAATGCACCTTGCATCTATTACATTACTGGTAATAAAATCAATGAAGGTTCTTCAAGTTGGGCCTCAGCTATACTATATATAAAAGCCTTAGAAGCTTCATTAGATCCATATACATAAAACATATTTAATGAATTTCAAGATGTCTTTTTGGAAAAGGGTGCATCTAAATTGGCAGACATGAAGAAGGTGTCACATAAAATTAACCTTATTAAGAGCACTGAACCTCCCTACAGCCCTTTATATAATCTATCTGTAAAAGAATTGGATACATTATGAAAGTTTTTGGAAGAGATGTAATCCCAAAATTGAATCCAGCCATCATGAAGCCCAGTAGGGGCACCTATCCTCTTCATACCTAAGAAGGATGATAGTCTTTGACTTTATGTAGACTACTGCAGCCTCAATTGAGTGACTATTAAGAATCATACCCCTTTACCACTGATTGAGGAGATGATGGACTGGCTTAGCAAAGTAAAATGCTTCTCCAAATTGGATCTACAAGATGCATATTATCATATTCACATCAAGGAAGGTGATGAATGGAGAATGGCCTTTTAAATGAAGTATGGGCATTTCAAATTTTATGTAATACCTATAGAACTATGTAATGCATCAGCTATGTTTTAATCCTACATTAATTAAGCACTTCATGGACTTATTGATGTCTGCTGTGTAGTCTACCTTGATAATATTTTAATCTTTTCCAAGAATAAAGAAGAACATGAGAAACACATTCATCAGGTGTTGGAATGGCTCCAGCAATATAATCTTTATGCCAAAGAATCAAAATGTGCTTTCTTCACTAAGGAACTAGAGTTCCTAGGCTTTGTCATTGGTGTTGATGGGATTTAGATGGATCAAAACCATATGGCTACAATTCTAGAATGGTCTGAACCATGTACATTTTATGAGGTTTAAGTATTCTTAGGGTTTATGAATTTCTATCAATGATTTATATATGCATATTTGAGAATAACAGCCCCAATAACAGACTTACTTAAAGGTAGTGGGAAGGGGAAAAAGCCTGGACCTTTTACATTTACAAAAGAAGCTTGAATTGCATTCCAAAAGATTAAGCAAGCCTTTATGGACACTACACTGCTTAACCACTTTAACCCCAAATGACCTATGCAATTGAAGATGGATGTTTCAGACTATGAAATTACTGGCATTCTATCTTAATTGGCACCAGATGTACAACCAGAACCCACTGGAGTATAAAATGCTAAGAGTAGCAGATGGGAAGATGCCTACTCACTTACAACATATAGGTGAGACTGGCTACCAGTGGCCTTCTATTCAAAGAAGTTAAATCCAATGCAATATCAGTATGATACACATAATTAAGAACTATTAGTAATTATTAAATCATTCTAAGTGTGAAGACATTACATTTAAGACACCAAATTCTCTATTCAGGTGCTATTAAATCATGCAAACTTATGCTACTTCTTCACCATCAAAAAGCTATTAAATAGACAAGTATGTTAGGTGGAAGAACTATCAGAATATGATTTCTATATTCATTATTACCCAGGTTAATATAACCCTACCAATGTGCTGTCAAGACAGCCAGACTATGCAATAATCTTAAGAGAGGAAGACATTGATGGAGTACTTCCTACATTACAGTAAAAACTGACTGTATGGGGTTCAGTTATATCTAGTTGTAGATCCCACCTTAAGGCTGAAGAGCCAATGAGAAGTAATTAAAACAGTAATATTATACTGGCTGGGATAACACTGTCTAAAAGGACTGGCACTGATGGTCTAGAATGTCTCATACCACATCTTACAGTAATAGAAGCTGCTTAAGATGAAATAAGCTATAAACTCCCATTTAAGATACTTATAGAATTCATTAAGGAGGTGCAGGAAAGGGACACCTTCTCTGCAGCTTAAATTTAAGAGTTGACTGAATGAGAAGATCCCAGAAAAGATTCCCCAACTGGGTCTACAGATTTAAGACTGGTTAAGTTGGATATAAATCATTAGCATCTTAGAGTGCATGAACTTCTAATGTTAAATAGATCTATTTTCATCTTCATGAGTAAAGCTCTATGAAGAGAGCTACTATATATCCATCATGATGATCTCTATGCAGGGCATTTCAGAATCAATAAGATGAAAGAGTTACTTCAAAGAAAGTATACTTGGAAAGAGATCCAGATGGATATAATTGAATATGTCCAAACATGCAATGTATGCCAAAAGGTGAAGGTTCCAAGGCATCTATACTATGGTACCTTATTGTTGCTACTGATCCCAGATTGGCTGTGAAAATCTATATCAATGGATTTCATAGTGGATTTACTAAAATCCCAGTTCCAGAGTAAGAAATATGATAGTATTCTAGTCATCATTGATTAATTTACTAAGATGGTTAAATATATCCCCTGTCTGAAGACCATAAAGGCCCTGAACCTAGCTGAACTGCTTATAAGATTAATTATCAACAAATATGGACCTCCATCATCAATTATTTCTGATTATGGATTAATTTTCACTAGTCATTTCTGGTTAGTGTTCTGCTATCATCTGCAAATTCAATGAAATTTAACTACTACTTTCTATCCCCAATCTGACAGTCAAACAGAATGGTAAAATCAAATGCTTGAGCATTACTTGTATACCTATTGTACATATTATTAAGATGACTGGCTGAAATATCTATCTACAGCTCAATTTGCCTACAATAATGCTAAGCAAGCTTCATTGAATACCTCTCCTTTTTTTACTGCATATGGATATAATCCTGAATTACCTAGGAACATTGCAGATAACACCCCTGAGGGGGAGGCAAGCTCCACTGAAATGCACTGGAAACCTAGGGAAGTGCCAGACATGACAAAGAGATTGGAAACATTGGGAGAAGTCCACAAGAAGTTGATGATTAGCCTATAAAAGGCATATGAGAAGCAGGTGCAGTACTATAATCAGAAATACAAGCCTATGACATTTCAGATGGGAGACAAGGTCCTAGTTTTAGCAAAGAACATTAAGACCATAAAATCTTACAAAAAGCTGGATAATCACTGGCTTAGACTGTTCCCAATTATAGAAATCATTAGGAAACAGGCCTATAGGGTCAAACTACCCCATTTATTTGGAAATATCCACCCAGTCTTTCATGTTTCACTTTTAGAGCTATATTGGTAAAGACCTAGGTCAGAACTGCCATGTCCTGATGGGATAGAGGTGGCAGGAGATATTAAATATATCATTGAAAAGATCTTAGATAAATGAATAGGGAAAAATTGAAAGTCAAGATATCTAGTCAAATGGGAAGGTTATCCAGAATCAGAGAATATCTGGAAGCTTAAGAAGAATTTAGAAAATGTGTGGAATCTAGTTGAAGTCTGGGAGAAGGCAAATTATGACTGAGACATAAGGACCCCCTATTGCCACAGAAAAGGATATGGTTGAAAATGTTAAATAATTTATCTTTCTACCTCTTTTTCTTATGAGGTTTTTGGGTAGGTAGGTTGAAGTTAACAGCCATAGGTATAGGGTGGGATGGTACTCTTCTCCTATTTTCCCATGGGGTTTCAGAAGTTTAATGAGGCTATCATCTTATGAAAGTTGAATGGGAAATGGTTAAAAATTGACTACACTGAAGGGCAAGAAATGAATATTAAATTAAATTAAAAAATGCCTAAAGGCTGTAGAGTAAGATATAGAAACAGACACACAAAAATACTGTAAGCACATCTTTCTCACCCTGACTTATTGCCCTATAGTAAGTGGGCCTACAGTTATATACATATGATTAGCTTATGAATTATTTCTGCATTAAAGTTAAGGGGACACTTACCTTCTTCTTTAATGTTATTACCTTCTTCCTCATCTCTCCCATTTTCTCCTGCATCTCTAACACCTCCCCCTGAAGTTTTAGTAAAAGGTCTTTAATCTTCTGTTTCTGAATTACAGGACTTGTAACTGCCAGCTTGTGTGAGAAGTACATATAGATGTAGGATTCCACACTGGAGATAAATATGGCTGTTAAAGTCTTAATTATCTCAGTGGAAGCCAGATCAGCTGCCTCCAAGTCAGCTAGCTCCTACATTATGTGCAACTGTTTATGAAAGGGTGCTGGGATCTATATGCATATGATTAGTAAATGATGTATCACTAAAATATAGAGTACTTACAGATATACAGAGGTTGCAGCTCTTCTTACAGTAGTCACATTTAGCATAGAAATTTACCCTATAATATATAACCCCCTTTCCCTCCCAGTAGAGCTTTATGTAATGAAGATAAGAGGGCAGACCTATAAATGTGACTGGGGGGATGATAACTTTTACCCTTTCACCCCCATCAGTCTTAGAGGTGCACTTGAGTAAGGATGAATCATTAATATTATTAATGAAAGTATCCTACTGGTTACTTTCCTTCTTAACCTCAGAAGGCTCTGAGGTTTCCATTATCATCATCTGCTTAAGATAATCTTATATATGTGAGGCTCTGTTCTTGTAGTCCCCCACTAATGAAGAGTGCAGATTCTTGATAGAATCATTGGCATTCAAGCTGGGATCCTTGAAGATGCAAAAATGCAACTATTTTATGTTAGTAATTCATTTATAAAACATTGAAGAGAACCTACCATCTTGAGCCCCTCCAGCTCTCTCTTTCCAACCACCTCTACCTCCTTCATTGCCTCCTTGGCCTTCTTCCTCCTTTTCCTCCTTACTTTTACCTTCTTCTTCTTCTTCTCAACCCACCCCTCCTAAACACAATTAGGAGGGGGGGCAGGGGAGGCTGTGCATGGGTGGGATGGCAGGGCATAATGAGCCATTATACTATGTTAGTGATAGTGTGTTTCTGTGTTGTAGCCATATCATATATGAGACACTTACTCAGAGTCTTGGGGGCAGGGGAGGGCAAGCACAGATCTAAAACCATTCTGAAAGAGAAGAGTGTAATGGTATAATTATGAATATTTATCTATATTTCATGTTAGCTCTATTCCTGTCTCATTTTGATTGTTCCATGCAAAAATTGCATGCATTTTAGAGCTTTACAGATACAATTTGAACATACCAGCACAGATGTTTGAAAGGTTGCAGAAAGAAGAAATTGGGAGGCCTATAAAAATATTTTGTTAGTAATTTACATTACTAGAGGACTCACTGTTAACCCCCCAATTTGACTATGCAATGTTAATATAGTAATAATGCAAAGTTTACCATATCATTATCTTATAGTAATACATTCAGATGGTTGCCTCTGAGGGGCACATGACCTAGACTTCAGAATGAAGCCCCTTAAGGAGAAGGCAATTATTATGGACTGTGCTGTGGCTATGCTACAACTATACAGTGGTGCTGATTGGGCCAGTACAACTCTTTGCCAGCACAGTTGCACTTGGCTGCATTAGGCCAGGTAATGCACCTTATGCTCATCAGGGTGGTGTATGTGTATTACCATTAAATTATATATATATATCTGGCTGACCCCAGGGTTCTGAAGGTCAGTGATTCATTCCTTAATGTATCTGAGTTATTAATATCAATCTATTTCTATCTGTCTGCATGTTACTAAGTGACTAAGCCTTTATATTTTAGTTTACTCCCTCTTATCTTCTACACAGCAGACTTGAGTTCTTTATGCTACATTAACATTGAGGTCTTGCTACACCATTGTCACACATATTCCAAATAATATCTACCATTATAGCCTTTTATTGGGCACATCTCATCTGGGTAGCTCCCATTTTTCAAGGCAAAAACATTCTTATACTGTCCACTCATCTGGATGACTGTTAAGTTTAATGTCTATGACCACCAATAAACTCAATCTGACAATGTACCTTCCTTGCCTTTAAAAGGGCCTGAATCTTCAAACATGCAAGTGCATATAACATTGCCTGTCTAGTATAATTTTCCTGCCCCAGGAACAAATATGTTGGAATAATTAATGTTAGATCATCCTCAGAGTCAGCAGGTGTGCTTTCTCTATGGCAACACACCCAATAGTATTCATACCAGATTTTTATGGTCTGTCAGAACAGTACTCCAACAGCTCCAATGTTATTATATGAATCAGAGCCATTATATCACTGTGGAATGTGGATTTTACTGTGGAACCACCATTCTCTGAAATATAACATTGATATTCTGATTATGTTAAAGCTTTTGACCTATATATATTAAAATGATTAAAGATTTTGAGAATATGTGACTATTTTATGACATCAGAGATAGCTATCACTCCATTCTACTATCATTCTATGCATTGGAGCCATGATATGATAGTAAACCTTAATTTTATAGTATAGTTATTATTCTCTGAAATATAATGTTAATATTTTATTAATAATTTATCTGGCACAATGCTGTAGCAAATATATCAGAGAGTAAACTGTAATAGAGGTTAATTACCATACTATTTTACCACCATTCTATATGTCAGAGTCATGATATAACTATAGAGTGTTGGATTTACTGTGTATATACCACACCCTGAGGTAGAATGTTAATATTTTATTATATTTTAGTTCTCAGAACCAGGAAATAATTAAAAAGAACATCCATCTATTATATTATCCCTATCTATGTATCTAGAAGAAAGAAAGAAAAAAACAGAGCTATAACTCATTCTGAAAAACTTAAAAAAATTCACAGGCACCCTCCTCCACCTCCATATCCTTGCCCTTATTTACCTCCTTTAATCCTACAGCCATCTCTAATTCTTCATTTACCATCACACTCCCAGAGTTCAGCAGTCTGACAACTAAAGAGTGTCTGTCATAGTGTTCCCTGGATTAAGGGACAGATTTCAGCACAGTGGCCAGGAGTAAAGAGTTGCATACCATTATATCATTAAATTCTCTGAAAGTTTTAATCAGAGTTATAAAAGCAGAGGGGAAAGGGCATCATTTCAGACTTAGAGATGATATTTTCACTTCTGTGGATAACTTCTGCTTCTGCTATATAAATAAGATATAAATTAGTAATAAGTCATTTATGTTGGATTTATCATACATACATTCTGGATGGGGGTTGGCACCTTGGACTCTATCATTGTCACTCTATGCTTCAAGATGTTCACATTAACCCTGATCCCCCTGAGGTGTTTTTCCATATTCTAATTCATAATTTATTAGCTAGATTAAAATAATAATTTAAGGAATCCATTTACCTTCATCATTGAAAGAGCCACAGATGACTGCTTGAGCATAGCCTCTCCAACTTCCCTACTTTACTTAAGTTTGGAGGCCATCACCTTAAGTATAGCAATTTTTTTGGCTTCCATCTTTACCAGCTCTGAATCCACTGCCTGTGCACCAATGACTACCTACACATTCTTCTTTTTTTTTGCTTCAATTTCCTCCACAACCAACTCTGCTAACTGTGGCTTGATTTCCTCTACCTGCTCCAGCAGGGCCTTCCAATTCAATTCCTTAATAAAATTGTTTGAGATGTTCATGTAGGAGTCATGCATGATATGCACATTTACAACACTCTCTGACAGCACTTCAGAAATTTCCTGGCAGAATTTCTTGTCCCATATGCAATTGGAGCAGGTGTTTTTCAATCTAATAATGCAATTACAGGGCCTCTTCATGTTCTTAGAGTAAACATACTTCACAAGACAATGATAACAAATAGTGTTCCCTTCAATATTATTTACAGCAGTCAGTGCTGCATCCTCTGCAACCTTCTTCTTTAATCTAATCTTATGTGCAGATGTTCTGACAGCCATAATTTTATAGTCTCTGGCCTTGTCAGTTCCCATATCTTCTAAAGTCCAAACTTCTTCAAATGAAATGACTTACTTGATATTTTAAAGTAAATGAGGGAGGGGAGGACAACTACTGATACTGCCAGGGGGGGAAAAGATGGATATAAATGTTGGGGTATCAGGTGCATGGTAGAAGAAGAAGAAAGAGGAAGAGGAAGAGGAAAAGGTGGGAGTTTTATGATGAATTAGGGGTTGTCTGACTACTCTGCCTGGCAATCACTGTGTCACTTTGTTTACTCACTTTCAGTTCACATCTGAAATCAACATCATCTCTTTTTATTTTCTATATACTGAACTGGCCAACTCAAATATGACTATGGAATGAACTCATACTGATGTCTTTTAAAATAATATATGATATGGACCCTCACCATTTTCAAAATACACATACAAACTACCCACTGACAGCTCTGAAATATATATATATAGATCTGCAAAGTAAGTACATACTAATAATAAAGAGTGAGTGCAGTAATTTCCCACCCATGGACATCTTCCATCATACCTATCATTAAGATAGGTATTGGGAATGCTTTACAAATGCTTCATTTTACTACCTGGCAGCAGCAAAGATACTGAGATTAAACTAATACTATGTGGAATATATAGAAAGCAATTTGAAATGAATATAAGACCCCTCAGTTGAAAATCCCCACCCATGCATTCTCTCTGAGCATGCATTAGAACTGTCTCCTCCATAATGAAACCATTAAATCCTTTATTTTCTATCCAATACATTTAGCTCTGCAACTAGTGACTCATTTTATCCTGGTTTTCATGTGAGCAATATGCTCCAAAAATGCACCCAGTGCTACTGATCCATATCCTACATTCAAAGCCATAGGTTCTACCTTATAAAACCACAGATCCTGTCAGCCCTATTATGGGGGTAAAGTGTATCTTCTTCTTCACAACCTCCTTAACTTTGGAATCAGACTTTTGTTTCTTTTCTGGTTTTTAATGGGTAACCAGCTCTGTAAAGTTCCTCTGGGCTACACTATTATATTGTTCCATAAAGGCCATATGGTCCCAAAAATCAATAATTTCATCCCATGCTCTGACTAGGATATGCCTATCCTTATTCCCTTCAACTAGATCATCCCACAGCTTAACCTGAGTAGCAAGATTTACATATATTTCTAGGTAAGGTATAAGCTATTGATCTTCAGGTTTGCAGGTGCTGACATGTATGTTTAATATACTATTACCCTGTAGGATTGGACTGTTCATAGTCCAGAGTCAGTGCAGTCCAATAGAACACCTAATAAAACTTATCTGAAGTGAACCCCTGAAAGAAATGCTGGAAGATACCCTCCTCATCCTTACTGTTATACATGCCACATCCTGAATGGCTGGCTGAACAATTAGCTTTATCCAACTCTTTTTCCTGCTTGACATGGTTTTGTGATAAAATCAACAGGTTAGCAGTTTATTCCAACTTTAGAATACTTATGGACAGTGTTAACTATACAGCCCAGCATTAGAATATTTCCTATTTAATTTAAGTTGAAGCTATATTAACTGATCATAAGCACTCTGGATCTCCATCAGTGACCCTGCCAAACACTCTGTATATGAAATAGCTAATTATTTATTTCTATAGTTGATAACCAGGTCAGTACCCAGAGTCATCATCTCTGAAATCCATTTCCATGCTCATCATTAACATGTTCTTTTAGAATTATCAATCAGCCTATATCTCATATTTTTCTGCCTATTATCCAACCTCCATCAATCCTCTCCAGATCTATCTTAACCTACAGCTGACTTTGGCTGGGTTTTCAGTTGAATTCCACTGAGTATCTGGGATTCTGGGTTAACTCTTACCTTCATATAGCTAAGTGTCTTACATTTCTACATTCAAAAATTGTTAAGTGCACCACTCCATGCTGTGGTTCACATAAATGATTTATAACTGTAACCCTGAAACATCTGTAATACCAGTTCATTCACTTTCCTAGAGAATGTAAGAAGATATGACCATCTTGTCTACTACAGAAATTCCTTTTTCTGTGTGTAATTCATCCACTCATAGGACTTTGACATAGCCTGATTACACCATCCATTAGAATTAGAGGACATACTACTTGTGTGGTTCTGACTTTCTATTAATATGCTGCTGCTTCTAGTAAGTTGAGGGTCCATAGGAGGAAGTCTGCCCCCTGGGCTATCAGGCTACTTCTGGTTAGCAATACATTCATAAAGTTCTTATTTGTGGAACAGAAACTAACTAAACTCAGTTTCAAAGTGAAGGAGTTACTAGCAAACATGGCTGGGTAACAGACAAGCCCTGTAATGATATGAAAATGAAATTGTATCTGATGGAGAAGGAAACCTACAAACAATGAAAGGAAATGGAAAAGATTAGAGTTTATGATTCTACCAGATGATGTAATTTGGTACCCTCATTTTCAGAGGTGCATTTAGTATGCATTTAGCCCCATTTCTTTTTTCAGAGCTATCATAATGGATTCACATACCTTTTTTCCAATTTTTTCAATCCATTTTCCTTCCAAAAAAATCCAACCTACAATATGGCCATCTACAGCCTTTACCATCTTAGAAAGCATAACCTTTGTGGAGCAAACAAGTGCCCAATTCCCAGAGGCCAACATCCAAAATTGCCATGAGACACCTCTGAAAACCATATTAATACTGATATAAATGATCTAATACTTGATTATGACATGGGATCTTGGGATTTTATGTCAGAGCCCATATCAGGCAATGCAGAGGTATGTGTTTCTATTCTAATTTAATTATTTACTTTATCTTTTAACCTAGAAAATCAGGCAACAGATCAACCCAACCAGCCCACTAAAAATAATGATAATAGGGACACTGCATACTCTGATGATGGGCTCTGCAAACTGAATGAGAAAGTAAATATAATACATTAACTCCTAAACACTGCCCAGGCAGCTCATAAATTGACTGATGATGAATATACCACAAATGATGACATTGACAACAATGTGGATCATTATACTGGAACCAATAAGGACTGATATATATCCAAAAATGCAATGAACATTTTAATGGACAATATCAATGCCACATTCAAACATCCTCTGGGTGCCCAAGAGGCTGGAAATTCTGAGGTCCAAGAGGTTAATTCCTCCAATCTGACTATCCAATGTAATAATGTAATAACCCTATCACACATTAATGATAAAGCTAATTGTATTTACATAGTTAATGACCCTGCAGAGCTTCTCATTCATAAACAGAATAAGAATTGTATGGATTCTTTTATAATGGTCTTTACTTTGTAGACAGAGTCTGCTGAAATATCTTAAGAGCTATATCAGTCATTATTACAGATTCTCTGGACTCTGAAGGACATCACTCTGATATATAATCTCCCTAATGTACTGTCAACTTTAAAAAAGAAGTATAGGACACAGTTTCTGACTCTTCCACTACACTACATGCAGATTTCAATTATCTCTCCAGATCAGATGTTAACATTCTCTCCTGCTAAAAAACATCTTAATGATCATACATTGATGTTCTTATACTTCCAAGATATGGTCTCATTAGTGTTAAGGCTTATTAAGTCCCAGAGGTTTCAGCAGTATATGCACATTAGAATAGCAGAAGTTGTTGATTCCCCTACAGAACTATAACACTTACATAGCTGGAGAGGCTTAATTAAACACTACTCTGGGGAATTTACCTTGTATTCTTCCACCAGTGAACTGATTTTCCTCTCTAATTTTATACAGTATTAGTGTGAAAATGATAAATGTCCATGCAGATGACCAGGCAAGAATGACTTTAACTATATGAGCAGAGTGTGGTTTATCAGAAAGGATAGATGGGAGACATTTCTATATTTCAATAAGACTGTTTTACAGATCTAATCTATCATGTGGTACTCATCTCTAAATGCAGATGAACCTAATTATCAGAGTTCTCATCCACCCTTCCATTAATATAAGGTAATTTTAGTTGAAAGTGATATATTAAAGATCATTCTGGCAAGCTCTGTTCTATTCAGAGCCTACATCTTTATTAATTATATCTTTAATGAAACCAACAACACCTTCCCAACTGAGAATTCCATTCCTAGTCTTTTCCTTCAGAGGGTTCTCCATCCAGCTTTAGGTACTAATCAGCTATACTGTAGATCAATATTAATATACAGAGAGCTGAAGATTACAGCCTATAAGAGGGAGTTCTTAAAGAATATCTTTACTGGAGGGCAGAAAGTATTGTCCCTTCCTTATCAGCTTTTTATTAATGGGTTTAGCCTCTATCAGAACATGTATTAGAGTTTAATGGGCATGTACTAAATCCCAGCTCTGAGTGTAGCTGAACACAAGAAGTATAATAATCTGTTCACAGTAATATTTGGTCCACATGGTACAAACTTCTCAGACACTATCAGAGCCTTATCCCCTGAATTTCTACAGTTAGATGATAAGGGCATTCTAATTAACATTAATGGTGATACCATTCAGGTCATTTCTTCCTGCTTATCATTTATTGGCAACATGTCACAGCAGAATGGGAATGTCAGTATTAAAGGCCCAAGTGCAGAGTACTCATGTTGGAGCTGTCTGGTTGGGGACTGAAAGAGATCAGATTTATCATTTAATATCATTTAAAATGAGCACTATTACCATGACACTCAACAGGTCCAATGTCAGGCAGAGAGTGCTCCAAACCTAATAAAGAGAAAGGAGTTATGGCAGAGGAGTAAATTGGTAGACAACAACTCTTACCTATTTAAGATATACTTAAGTTTAAATCTGGTTACATTCTTCCCATCTGATCCTGCACACAGTAAGTATTCAGGGATTTCAAAAATGGCTCATTCTATACTGGTGAAATCAGTGTTAATTCCAGTTGAAAAGACTGAGTATCTCTGAATATTACAGACCTTTTCTTTCCCCTAAGGATGAGCACACCTACAGTCACCTCTTATCTATCTAAAGAAATACCAACTATAAGAGCATGCTTAGGCATCCATTCTGATACTGAAGTGGGGAACAGGGTGTGCACATCTGGCAGTACAGAACAGAAGTAGCTCACAATGTAATAAGTAAGTCTATAGTATAGATAGGTTTTATATTATCAACTACTCATAGGAACAAAAGAATAAGACATGATAATCAACTGAGAACAAAAGACTGTATAATAATCATACACAAGAATGAACATAGAAACACATGTAGAAGAACACACATAAATTGCAAATATGAAGGAAAATCTCAAGAAATAGTAAAGATGTAGTAGGTGAAGCTTCTTAATGAAAAATTGATCTGCACTGGGATCCCCATTATATATCTCCCTTCCCTCTGATTTACTGACCCAGTAAAGAAAAGAATTACCTAGCTTCACAGCAAGAGTAGTGGCCCTGAATAAGTCATCCTGAAATCAATCCAAATATGTTGTTTTAAAGTCAGCCAACAAAGGAATGCAGGCAGCAGTCTGACACAAGCAGTTGAATGGCTTCATGCTAATTAGTTGTATATGTGATGAGATCCACAGCAGGCCAGCACAAGCAGTTGAAAGGTTTTATGCTAACTGATCTCATATGTGATGAGATCCACAGTCCCACACACTAAATATCATGACATTAGTGTTAGCCAGCAGTCAGGCAAAATGGTGAATGTTTGCAAGAAAGTGACCATCATAAGGCAAGGAGATGAGGCCCAGAGATGAATGGGTAAATCAGTAATAGCTCAGCTCTTCCTGGGCTGTGGTAAATGTAGCCAGTTAGGCAGAGACCCAGAGGCAAGTAGAATGATTTAAAGCTGATTCTTCCTAGGTCACAGTAAATGTGGTCAACACAGCTGATCTAATTGTTTATTAGGTAGAGGCCTAGAGGTACAGTTCATTAACAGCTTGAACCATGAGACATTTCTGGGGCAGTAGCCCCAATGCATGAAGAAAGGTAATAAGTGAAATAGCATAGCAAGGGGCCATGAAAATAAAAGGTAAAGTGAAGATATTAACTGATTTAACATACAGGGCCTAATTTCCCCAGCTGGCAGAATAGCAGCTGTAGCCACACTGAAGTGAAGAAATATCTGGAACAGGATCAGTAGAAGGTGAAAGACTTTAGGCAAGATAATTCAGAGGAATAAATGGGTGTGGCAGCAGTACTGCTTATTACTTCACTAGAGCTTTCAATAACACTTATATAGTGCCCCCCTCAGTAAGATAAGATTGATTGATTTAATGCTGGTTTCAGTGGTAATAGCCAGATGAATGTAAAGACAAGTATTTAATAGAAGAGTGATCCATTCAGCCATCACTGGCAATCCAGCATCATCTTGCTGAGCATGAAAAGAGTCTTCAGTATGGTCTGCATTAGGTCCAGCCACTGCAATAATGTAAGATTAATAAAGGAAGTGCTCCCTTATGAGGGAAAAAGAGGGCTGATGAAGTAATAATGCAGTAGATTGAAAGGGCCAATAGTGGAACCATTCTGATAGTCTGGGGTTAGGTCATGGGTGGGTTTTCTTTGCAAAGGAAATGACAGGCCATGTGAAACTGTAGGAGGTTTAGTGCTTACACCCTTTATTCAAGCCAGCAGAGGGAAGAAAACCAGAGTAAAATGTTTATGTTATACAAGTTTCACTGATAAAAACAAGGAAAGCAAGAGTTAGAAGGCAAGCCAGAATTCAGACTGGGTCAAAGGAAATGAAATGGATATTAACTCTAATAGGTGAAGCAGCCTGCACTTATTGAAAGTATTCAGGGTAAAAGGCAGTGTCTAAGTGTGATACTCAGAGATGGCCAGACAGGCAGTGTCACAGCCTATTAAAATGGGAGCAACTGGGAGATGGAGGGGAAAAGTGAAGCAGTGCAAGGAAAAATATGAGGGAAAATGCAGATGGAACAGGATCAGTGAGAGGGATTTAAATGAGGACACAGTGGCATTTAAGGAGGCTTCAGAAATCATTTATTTCTACTGGTAAAGATAATGACTTCTTATGTATAAATAAGAAGAGAAAGAGAAAGAGAAAGAAGAAAAGAAGAACAAACAAAAGAGTAGGGGAAAAAGGAATGTCAGACACATATATGTCACATTAAAACAAAGGAAAAAGGAAAGGCTGAAGGGCCAGGCAACATGAGATGAAAGAAGACAAAGAAAATCAAAATAAATGGCTGAAAAAGGAAATATGCACTAGTGGCAGCAAACACAGCAAAAAGGAGGAATTTGATTGGTCAGTTGATTTCAGGGCCTAGGGCCCTAAAATGTGTAATTGGCTGGCATGATAGGCAGGTAACTATTCATTAAATGAATTTTTATGATCATGAATAGGTAGCTTCATGGCATCATTTTTCACTTCAACCCTATCCCCCCTAACACTCTTATGTAATATGCCATTCACATTACAATAAAAGTAACTTTACTCCCCAAACAGCTCCATCTCTGTACAAGCCATCATTGTGAACTTAGTAACTATCTACCTAATGGCTCTCTCATATTATATCTAAATATAGATTTCCACATTATGGCCTCCAGGGCTGGAAAGGATCTTCTGTTCTTTACAGACTGCAGGATCATCTCATCTAAGCCAGCCAATGAGAGTATTAGAGATCACACTGAGTCTGATTACAGTAACAGCAGCTAGGAAATGGTAAGGGATCATACCATATAGAATAGAGAGGCTGGACAGTGTGGCAGGTCCACCTATGAGATTATAATGGGTCTGAGTAAGCTGGCTCCAGGTCCCTTCCTTGGGCACTTCCAGAGTCTCACTGTCATTCTGCATACTGATGTACCACAGTAATATAATTTATTATTTAATAGTAATGGAGCCAGTGCTCCCATGCAGAATATGAGGCATTATAATGTAAGTGTTATCAGCTCTATATGATATAGTAGTCCATTAGGTTTAAAAATCTTCTAAATCCTCATTAATGAGTAGCTGTAGGCTAATGTTCTGAATGATTTTACCATTTAGAAAGCCTTTCTCATGAAGCTGTACATTCCATTCCTTGGTATAATAGTACATGCTAAAAATAATTATTATGCAATTTAAATGGTTTTCATTAGTTAGGCTTACAGACTTCTGAATCATATTCCCACCATGGTTTTCTTCAGTGAGGTGTTTGATGTTAACATTAATATGGTGGAAGAAAGTGTTGTCACTGGGCTTCACATACTTGGTATAGTAGGGGTATAAAATCAGGTGAGTCTGATGATCAGAGTGAAATGTAACATATCATACATAATACACTAGATTCTACTGAATGATTTGTTGAATGATTCTGTATAGCATTGAATGAAGCCAACTCAAAGATTTTTAGTTCTTTCTTTGGTGGAATGAATACATATTCTACTCTTGAGCTGCTATCTTAGCCAAGGTATTAATTAATTCAGATGCACTGTCATCAATCATGGTCCACATCCACCTAAATAAGGGCAAGTTAATAGACCCATCCACTTCCCATGCATTCCACATATCATTAACATTAATACTAGGTAGGTGAAGGTTCCTTAGCATCTGAAGCCAGTTGTCAGATGATACAGGTGAGAAAGGGATATACTTTATTTAGTAAATTTAAAGGGAGTCTTCAGAATGGGCAGGCCAGCAGTCTTAATGAAAGTAATGTAAGAGGCATTAGTAGCTTGGAAACAACTTAGATCCTTTCTGTTGATGATAATGGAGTTAATATGTTCTTCCAGGGCATGCCTATTTAGATGGTAAGTTAACAGGCTGATCTTCCCACCCAGGTTCACTGCATGCTGGTAGCACAGGGAACCTTCAATCAGAGAGGTAGAGGTTAGAGACTTAAGCAGATGAACCAGTTAGCCATTAGATATCTTCTTTATGTTCTTAAGCTGGGTTCTAACAGCAGAAGAGATATTGGCATTACACTGGCAACTCCAATGAATATGCTTTTAATGAGTATTAATGACTTCAGTAAGCTTAGTGTCATCCTGGTTGACTCTACAGTTTTCAAGCTCAGCTATATCATCTATGGTTAACCTGGTAAATCTGGAAACATTAACAGTTAACAGAGTGGCAGATGACTCACTATCTTCAGAGAGAGCAGATCTTCTAAATGAAAGATGACAGTAAGAAGAGGATGCAGGTGATGATTCAAATTTATAGATAAGAGGCAACATAATGATGGCCTGGGCTGAAGGCAAATCAGACATTAAGGTAGAGGGTGCTCAATCAGAGTAAGAAGATGAGATGTTCATCATTTTACAGTTACCAGGCAAAGCAAGTTAGGCAGGGGAGGCTGGTTCTTCAGCAGGAAGAATAGATAGGGGAGGTGAAGTGATGGTGGGCTGAGTCCCTTCAACAAGAAATTTATGTAGATTGAATGTTAACTCAGTTGCTTGTAATTCTTCAAGCATCAGTGTATGACTCAGATACAACTTTGCAACTGCATTTTCTAGGTCTTTTTGTATAAGCCACTTGTGCAGCTTCCTACCCTGCCTGGGAGCTTGAGAAATCCATTACCACATGCATTTATTAATTCATTTCACCACTGAGGGGTAATCACTGTGAAGGGCAAGCATCTGGACAAACTGGTGCATCTTGGGGTTCATTAAGAGATGTCAGAACATATCAACTGTACTTCACCCCCATTTCTCCATGTAGGTGTTGTAGGTGACCTTTGTTCTATCCTAATGTTACTCTACCTGTATAGTGACTTAGCTTAACTTCAGCATTAAATGTTTGAATTCTTCCTTACTAACCATAAGGCTCCAGGTTTGGTTATAATGGATTTAATGGTAAAAGGCTGTAATATGTTTCTAAGCAGTCTTATACTGTTAGATTAAGAGGTTTGCCACCTCTCACTGTATGTTCCACCTAGCCTCCAGGTCTTAACTCAGAGTATTAATATAATCTTGGATATTCTATGCTAAATGAAATTCCTGCTTAGTATACTCAATGAGGATCAGAGGCCCAGCTGGGTGAGAGGTAAAAGTATATTTCTGTAACATCTTAATGAGGTACTGCTATCAGGGTGAAAAGGATCAGTAAGGCTGCTGATATTGTAGCTGGAGAAGGAGTAAAGCTGTAAATAGATGAGCAGAGTAGGTGAAGAACACTGGTAAGACTTGTTATACTCAAATTCAACAAGGTTGGCAGCTGGTCTCAAAATCAATGAAGACATGGTGAAAGAAGATGATGAAGGTGAGGGAATAACATAAAAGATGAAGGTAAAATGTGAACTGGTAAGAATAGTGGTCTCTGATGCAACTTGAGGCTGAGATGTTTTAAACTGACCAGCTTTGAACCAGCTGGAAAAATTGGAATTTGGCTATAATTCCAGCTAATAGATATTAAGCAGTGTAAAATGATCTGTAGGTATCATTGAACAAATCAAAAACTAATTTAAAGCAGCAAGTAAATTAATATAAGAAAAGGTATAGATAATAAAGAAATTTTTTAAATAAAATTGAGGATGTGAGGCACCTGCAGGCACCTGAAAAAGGAAAATAAAAGAAAGCTAAAAATAGAAACAAAGGAAATCCATGTATATGTGGATATATGCATATAACTAAGATATAGCAGTCAGATAACCACAGTGAATTCTTTATTATGGGGAATGAATGATCACAAATTACCCTCATCCCTCTTACTTCTTCCTCTTCCTCCTCATCATTCTCATTATCACTGGCTGCTACTGCTCTGTTGGGCAGATCCATTCTACTTCTCACTGTTAGTAATTAACCATCATGAAGATAGAACCTCTTTAGCCAGTTACCAGTAATTATATTGTAAAATGGAATGCCATTAAGCTTCTTAAGATAATAGGTTTCTTTCTCATGATTTGCCTTATAGACTCAGTATGGGCTGAGCCACCAGAAATTAAGTTTGGCAGAATAGGATGTTTTTATCTTAGTATCATATAAAAGGATGAGATTTCCCACTCACAGTGGCTCATGCACCAGCCTCTTTATTTCATCAAACAAATCCTGATTCCTTTCCCAAGCATGATGGAGATGAAAAGTGGCCTCTTCTAAATTTTCATCCCTTTTCTCCAATTACTGAATGTGCATATATATCAGATCAGCATGAGAATGCACAGTATGCCATGGAAGCATCTGCTAGGTTGAAACTTCAAGCTTAATGAGAAGAATGACATTATATTTATATTACAGATAAAATGGAGTCTCACTGGTAGATTATTAAATAATAATGCAGTCTGCCTAGAGAGTTAAATGAAAATGGTTAACCCAGTTCCTGCTGTCTGCAGCTAACTTTATGAGAGCATCAGAGATTGGGTGATGGCCACATTCAATCATGCTATTCACCTTTACATTATAAGGAGAAATTATTATCTACTTGACTTAATATTTAATGATGAGGATCTTGGTTTATTTCTGATTTTCAGAGCCACCATTACAAACCATTTTGCAGAAACACCCATGTTGGCAAATGATGTCTTCATAGATGAATTATACCACATTTTCCACTCTAGCATATGTGAGGAAATGACTTTTAACTCAGCCAGTGAGATCATTGTAAGTGATTACTGCACATATCTTTCCCTAGTTCTTTAAAAACTTGATAACATTGATATACCACTTGTCCCAGAGATAGTTATGGCTGGTGGGATAAAGTGGCTCCTTCAACTGATCATCATTTCTATGCTGGCAAACCTTACACTTCAAATAATGGCTCTTAACTTTATTGAACAGGCCCTCCCACTAATATCACTGAGACACTTTGTAATTCATGGCTTTATAACCCTTATAACCAGACTTATCATGCAGGCTGGTGACTATTTTCTTCTGCTCAACCAGATTGTCCACCATATGTCTCAGTGGAATACCCTTGCCTGACTGCTGAAAAAGAAAGTGACTCTGGACTATATATTAAAGGGCATATTTACATCATTTAGAGAAGACTTGATGAGGAACATTATCAGACTGTTTCATGGAAGTGAGATATCTGGCAATTAGCTCACTGCAATCAGAATAGGAAGAGTTAAAAACATGAGAGTCTTCATTACTATCCATACTATTCATCTTGGGCACATTGAATTCCAGAATGGTCAGAGAAGCTACACTGACACAGTTAAGTTCAGCCTTAATGAAATCATTAATATTCTGATCTTTGAGGACCTTGCCTTCAGCAACAAACCTTTAAGAAAGGCCATCAGCAGCACTATGTTTTTGACTGAGAACATGACAGATGTTGAAATCAAACATCTGAATCCATGCAAGCTAATTGGTAATAAGAGTGCCAGAGAGGTTAGTGGCAGATTAATTAAGTTATGCAATTAAGGTTTTTGCATTGGTTTCCAGAATAAAATGCACACTGTATAGATAGTAGCAGCACTTCTTTAACATTTTGAAAACTGTATGGCATTCTCATTTTCCAGTATTATATTTCACCTCTGTGGGACTTCAGATTCCACTCTCATATTAGCAGGGATGGAGTTTCTTATTTTTTATATTATATTAACTTAATGTTTTACTCCATCTATATTTACTAACATCTGTAGTCACAATGATGTTGCCTACCTCTTCTGAGTAGTCTATGCTGCATAGAGTAGGTGTAGTAGTTAGAGCAGTTTTCAGGATAGACATGGTATTTAATTGATCAGCACCCTAAGAGAAAGAAGCATTTTTCTTGAACAGTGCATAGATAGGAATGGAAATAATGATAAAGTTTGGGATTTAAATCCTGTAGTAAATACAGACTCCAATAAATGTGCAAGCTCCAGAGATGTCAATTAGTTCAGACCACTTAATAATCTTGATAATTTTAATTACCTTTAGGCATCTGCTGTCAGCATCAACAACATAGTCAACCAGAACTATATTAGAGCAGATGAACTTTAATTTCCCCACCTGGATGTATGTATTTGCAAGCTCAATGCTGACCAGGGTTTAATTCAGATTTTAAAGATGTTCCAAGACAAATCTGTAAATCTCTGGCATTACTTCTTCATTATTATATTAAGTTCATGGGCCCTTCACACCAATGTCATCAATGAAGTTGTCTGCCTGGTGTGGAATATTATAGCTGAGAATCCTAGTCATGACCCTGCAAAATCCTGTAATGAAATTTATGACACCTTAAGGCAGTGTCATCTGACATAACAGACCAATAAGAGTTTGAAAGGCAGTCATGTTACAGCTATCTTCATGAAGGGTTAGTTGGTTATATTTAAAAAAGAAATTTATCATGCTTTTAATGATCTGACCAGTAAAATCTTCAGTAAATGCATTAGCACTGGGTGAAATGTAGACATTATGAATAGTAATGACATTTATATTCATACAGGCATTAATGATTTGATATTTCCCAGACTCCTTTTTCTTGATGAGAAACCACTTATTCTGATAAGGACCATGGTAATGCTTAAAGATTTCAGAGTTAACATGCTTGTAAAGCATTTTAATGACAGTTGGAATGAGCTTCTAAGAGATGGGGAAGCTAGGCACTTACCAGGCCTTGTGTTTAACAGTGTGGATTTTAATGGGTGGAGAAACTTCTGCTGCTAATTTCCCACAGTCCTTAAAGTTCCAGGCTAGTACCATCTCTCTTCTCAGTAGGATTTTAATCAGTAATTCCCACTTCTGAGGCATAAGCATTGAACTGATTTTCAATTTCTTAATTCTTTTCTTTGTTAATTGGGAGCCACAGGGACAGTCAGAGAAGTAGGGCATAATAAAATGGTTATAAGGTGATGGTGGATCTTTTGCAGGTTTCACATTATCTTTAAACTATTACTGATGAATCTCTCTCCATTTATCCATCCCACCAGGCACTTCACCACTGGTGGTTGGGAGATTAAGCA
The DNA here is from genome assembly GCA_032988985.1 of Emmonsiellopsis sp. PD_5. Classification (NCBI taxonomy): domain Eukaryota; kingdom Fungi; phylum Ascomycota; class Eurotiomycetes; order Onygenales; family Ajellomycetaceae; genus Emmonsiellopsis; species Emmonsiellopsis sp. PD_5. The sequence goes on from JANTQI010000129.1 coordinate 75,541, forward strand.
GTTATACTTTATTCACCTTCCACTTGTACATAGTAGCAACAATTAGACCACAGGAAATAAAAGTAGAAGAAACCATGAAGCTTCATAAATAAGAATATAATTTAGAGGAAGTATATAGTGGAAGATCTTGTAACTGGATGTCTCAAACTCAGTATAATTCAGAAACAGGTCACTGAAGAAAAGAGAATATAGTGCTTATAAATGAGTAAAATCACTGACATAGAATGGTGGGCATGCATGGCAGAGGCATCTACAGGAAATAAATGGTGACCTCTAATTAACTGGAGGCATTTAAGGGCCCAGGGCCCTGAAATCTCTAATTGGCTGAAATCTGGCTGGTACTTAGCTCACTGCTTTTGCCATCCAGTAGAATTTCTACCCTGCCATTCACACCACTGCCTCTACTAATTCTGACATTATTTCTTCACTCCCTATCACCACCATTGTAAAGATCAGTCAGACAGTAAATTTAGTTTAAAGGTTGCCTCTTTTTATAAAAATCTTTCAGCTGTCTATTGCCATGATCACCAGGGGAATACCCAAGAAATGAGACCTAGTTTATTTCATCTTTTAAGTTAAAAATAGTAATGATAATGCCACCTTTATTATCTGTCTGCCTGGCTAACTGCATTACATTTTCATAAGGTTGACTGAGAATGCAATCATGAGAACTGTACTTCATGATGAAGAAAGTCTGAGAAACTGTTACTGATTTAACTTATACAGACATATTACTGCAGATTCTGATAATTCCACTCTGTTAGCTATCAGTACTGAGAATAGGCTTAAGAGCATCTTTCTGAATGATAAGGTTAAGGTTTAAGGCAGTAGCTTTTACCATGCAATTAATTTTTACACTGCTATTAAATATTGCCTCAATCTCACCCTTTCTGATGCCAACTATGAACTTGATGTGGCCAACTGAAACCAGGTCCCACTGAGGGTCATATTGAGGGGCAGGGCCAGCTGGCTGAATGAAGGTGATGGACACAGCATCTTCTTAAATCATATGTTACTGTATATTAGTGGGAAGATTTTAAAAGAACATCTGCTGTAATTAGGTTGAACATGCCATGAGGTTCTTAATCTGAATTCCACCTATTTCCTGACATAAGATCTTTTCAAAAATCCTATGCATTGTAACAGCCATCAAGGGGGCATCTGCTATTTCAGAATCTGAAATAATCTCTTCAGGAATTAAAATGGGAGAATGGCTTTACAATTGTTCATTCTGAAGCATTTGAGATTCATCTGGATCAGAGGTAGAGGAAATGATATTCTCAGTGAATGATACTAACTTCTGGATCTCATTCAAATACCAGCCACTTCTTTGAGAGTGGGTTGAGGGCAAGGCTTTCTCTTTTATAATTCAACTGGACAAGGTGGCTTTGTTCTTTTCTGCAGCTGATTCTTTCCCTTTACCATTTAAAGACACTGTAATAGCTATAACACTAATGATTTCTTCCATTTCTCCCTTGGTCATCTCATCCTCCTCTGCCTTACTATTAAAACTAACATCACAAATGCTGATATAATTCACAGTGGGTATCACACTCCCATCAGGAGCAACCAGGATGCTGCCATTGTTACAAAGTTGAACAGCAGAGGAAACAACTGGAGGGACAGCTATCTATTGAAGAAGACACTTAATTATAATAACATGAGGCTCAATTGATTGGTGTTAATCTTTAGGTTGTACCTGATAACATTCTCTTCAAAATATTTGCCCATTTTGTTCTGATGGATTTTGCCTTGGTTGATCAATTTGCCAATCTTGAGATAATTGGGAAGCATATGGTCTGGTTCACCACAGCCCCAGTAAGTATAAGATGGGTGATTATATTATCTGAAGCTTTCAGCTCAAGAATGGGATGGCCTACCAGAGTCTCACTGGCCTCCATAATAGGAAACATTCAGTAAATCCAAAGCAGAATCAACAGATCCTTAGGTGAGGAAAACTCTTAGAGCAGCTGGTAGCTGCTGAGTATTATTCTAACTTTAAAACTTAGTAATGATAAGAGAGAGAGCATCCATTTGACTGATGAGAGATTTGAGAATGTTATCACTTAAGCTGTTTGGCTTAGGATCAGAAGCAGCAGGCATTACAGTGGGCATAACTGGCACTGGCACATTCAATGTTGAAGAATTAAAAGCCAGTCAGACATAATGAGACTGGGCAGCAGGAGCAGATCAATATGACTCAGAGGTAATGTTATAATTAATTTCTTCCTCTAACCTCTACAACTTGGTGATAGTATTACAGACCTTGATAAAATCCCATGTATTCTGATTGGTTCCCATAAAACCAGCAATATGATATGTCTTGTTGTGAACCCTGTCAGAAAGTTACAGAAACCATATGCAAGCAACTGATTGCTGAAGCTCATTCTTCTTTATCAGAGGTGTGGTAATTAATCAGAACTAATGGCAGTATGTGAGGATTTTCTGGCTGCTAGAATGGTACTTCTCACTGAGGGCCTGCAGATAAATTTTATTATACATCTGCTGGTAAGAATCATCATGCCAGAAATTATTCAGCAGCTGAGCTTTAACTTTCTCTCAGGTCTTAAGGTCAGTCACAAGCTGCTTAACATACCCCTGCAGCTCTATAGTATAATAATTCTATAGAATAGCCATGGCTTCAGCTTCTAAAACATGGTGTAAAGTCTGCACAGTATTATACTGGTTCATGAATTTGGTGGCATTCTTTCCATTAAAGAATGGGGCACCTGAAGTTCTGGGAACAGGCATAGACATAATAAAATGCTGGTAAGCCATTAGATTGTTAGGTGGTAATACACTGCCTGGGGTTAGTTGACCAGAAGAAGAGGTAGAGCTGACACCTATTATAATGTCTTCACTAACTTTAATCTTTGGTGTAGGTACAGAGATTTTTCCTGACTGAGATCAGTAATGGGCAAGGGAATCAGACTGGATGTACTTGAGAGACATAAACTGATGGAGAAAAGAATAGATAAGGGGTTTACATTCATAAATAAAAAAGAGATTAATAATGGTGGCAATGTCTATATCCTTTTAATGGTAAAGCTTTAAAGCATTAAGAAAGAGAAAGAACTGAAGGAGCTGTTACAGATTTTTCTTCTTAATTGGCTCTCTTTTTGTTGGGGCACCTCCTATTGAATTCAGACATTATGTGAAACCCTGATTTAAAGTTTTCTTCTGATAAAGCACTGATTGGTACAACCATTGAATGAGAGACCTACTATATTGGCTGAGGCCTTTCAGCCCAGTGAACAGGAGGAATTCATTGAGAAAAGTGCTTAATAAAAGGAGAAAAAGGAGAGCACTCAGAGTGTCCTTCATCCTCATTGTGGCTGCCTCATATTCATCTATGATTTTCAATCATGCACACTAATGAAGCAGGAAATGAAATGTGTATATTTGGCAGTACAGAACAGAAGCAGCTTACAATGCAATGAGTAAGTCTATAGTATGGATAGGTTTTATATTATCAACTAATTGTAGGAACAAAAGAACAAGATATAATAATCAACTGAGAACAAAAGACTGCATGATAATTATATATAAGAATGAACATAGAAGTACATGTAGAAGAACACACATGGATTATAAATATGAAGGAAAATCATAAGAAATAGTAGAGATGTAGCAGGTGAAGCTTCTCAGTGAAAAATTAATCTGCACTGGGATCCCCATCATAATACCACTTATATTGCAATATGGCCTTAAACATTCATGACTTAAAGATCAAATCTATAGGGCACTCTCACTGGCATTCTTAAAACTTGGCACCCTGGTGGTGAACTTAACTATTAACATATTTATGGTAATTATAAGAAGTAATTTAATTTTGCTATCATATAACCCAGCTGTCCATGACCCAAAAGAAATCCAGTAAATTATTATTATTGCTCATCAATACCTATAGTTCTTTCTAGATGCAGCAGTAAATGCAGTATAACAAGCCTGAGCTCCTTTTCATGCAGGGTCAGTAAGTCAGAGCTGATAAGCATCCCCAGTACCAAGTCAGATGTTGGTATCAACCAGGCCAGATGAATATTTTACCTTTACCATGATAGAAGGTCCAGAGTAAGACTTAGCTCTCTCTATGAAAAAAGGCATATTGTTCATCAGAATGAAAAACCAACTGAATATGTATATCAGACTGCACTATATTAATGAAATTAGGGAATATGGAACTGCCAACAACAGTAATATATTAATGGGGGAGGATAAATATAAAGATTATAAACAACTGGTCTACCATACAAATCATTGTGACATTGAAAAGATATTACTTTAATAGAAGAGTTTTCATTAGATAGTTCAGCTTACTTTTCATGGTGCATTTGATAACTCTCAGCTAAAACTTGGGGAAAGATTAAGAAAAATCCATGAATATTGTTCTGCCCTTCTGACCAATCTGATTCAGATTGATGACTGTGAATCTAATAATGTTCTTTCAACTGATGAATTATATGTGCTGGAGAACCTTTTAGATCATACCTGGAAATTCCTGCAGGTGAACCTTATATCTTTACTATCACTAAAGAATGGCATGGATATGCTGGGAATTCTGATGAATTAAATATTAAACCTTTCAAATGTTCACCTATTCCTTCAAAAACTAAGACAGGCATACAGTCTTAACTGGAATAAACCATTCATCCTGGAACCAGAGCCAAGGCCACTCTGATTTTACTGAAAAATTACTTTTATACCTAAGTACCATCTCTCATTCTCATTAGAATGCTGTTGATTATATGCTTATTTGTTATACAGTAATGAAACCTGTTGGATAACACTCATATAAGGTGATATTATTTAGTATAAAAGTTCAAAAATTGGTTGGATCCAAGCTGTTTTTATCTATAACTTATATGGATATGGTGATTAGGTCTTTTTTACAGTCACATTAGTAAGTCTAACTGGGTCTGATGGGTTATTAGGCCTACTAATTCTAAGTAATAATTCTGTAGATTACATAATAATCAGCCTTCCTGCTGTGTGGAAACTGAGTCTCTATATTATACTGGTCTGATGTAAGTTTAGGGGCAGGTTGTAATATAGCCCTAAAGGTACCATGCTGTTGCACTGTACATGGGATGTGTTATTTCTTTAGCTACTCTTAAACCCTAAAATCCTCTTTGGTGGTAAGTCCCAAGTGCACCATGCATGCCAACTTGAATGTCTCCCACCATGGGGAGCATCCAGGGCCAGATGCAGGGCAACTTACCAAGATATAATCCAGTACTTGACCCAGTAAATATCCTGAAGATGATTAATATATGTTATAATGTTGATCTCCCAAGTGATACCTATAGGCTCAATGGAGAGGCAAGTCCATTTTCCCTTCTATGTTAGTAAGTTTAATTTCTAAATGACATCCCTCTGATAGCAAGCATGGGTTGATTTACCTGGTTCTATGAGATGAGACCAAATACCCAGGAAATGGAAGTGCACCACAGAGATATATTAGTATATAAAAGAGGTATATTCTACTAGGTAAGCTAATATTTCCCATTCACCCACATTGCATCCCAATCACCAAGGGTATTCCCCCTGTTAGAGCTGATGTTTCCTATTCACCCACATTACATCTCAATTACCAAGGGTATTTCTCCTGTCAGAGCTAATGTTTCCCATTCACCCATGTTGCATCCAAAATTACCAAGGGCATTTCCTACCTAGCCTCCTTTTCTCTACCTACATCTATCCTGCACCTATACTGATACCATCAATCTATTTGCTTTCTCTTTCAGTAGACTTACAATCTGGGCTGCCACCCATCATCAAAACCAGTAGTTGAGAGATGTAGAGAATCTGAAGATGAAGTTGAAAGCTACTCCAGTTATCATTAATGTTATTGATAGCACAGAGGCTGATAAATCATCATTAATAAATGTAGTTCTCAATGAAGAACACCTTATTCCCACTAATAGCATGCATGCCTGTACTGCTGTTATTACTGAAATATCATTTAACTATGGGCTTAGAAAGTATAGAGCAGCAATTAAGTTCATTTCTCCAGTAGAGTGGGAAAGAGAACTAAATCTTATTTTTAATGAGATTTAGACCCACTGTAATGAAGGATAATACCAGAATGATTCTAACATTATAATTACCATTATAAAGGTGAAGGCAGTATACCCTAATATTAAAAACATTATAATATTATTCATTAAAGAACTGATGAAATAAGATATTATTATTATTATTATTCTTCATTTAAGGTGTGTGGCAGTCAGTGACTATGA